>KE525285.1:19520-38498 GCA_000441895.2 Anopheles sinensis | reverse complement strand
TTCATCGACGATAAGGAAAAAGTTAACCAAGCTAATTGAATGAAGTAAATTTTATGGTAAAGTTACATCACTTAAGTAGTTTAAAAAAATATTCTGACGGCCAGTAAGGCGGCCATAGGGTCTTTGGTCGAAACTTCAGCCATAGCCGACAAAACCAATCGTGTAAGGATGTTTTCCAGTAGTTGTGTCGCTTGCATGCCCATCGGCTGCTCCGCTTGGGCTAAAAGTTGGAAGTGGTTGAGGGACATAGATAGGGTTATTAGTGCTGGAATCGATTATGATATTGACCGAATTTTGTGAATTTCCGAGCACATGTCTTACAGGAGCTTCGAGCCGGTTTGTTTGAGTGGCTGGCCTCGATCGCCACATCTGTATAACAATCTCCATATTTTCTAAGTTTTTCTAAACTATTTGGCCGGTTGAAGCGACATTTTGATCCAAAAAACGGAATGATTAGGCCATTTTTCGTTATGCCTGTCGTAACGGCCTCTGTTGTCATTTGGGGTCTCGCAGCACAGTCAGTGGCGGGACCAAGGCTTCCAAATGATTTTTCAACCTGTCTCCATAAGTGACAAAATAGTTAAAAATTCATATCAGCTGAATTCGGCGGACAAGAAATGTCTAACAAAATCAAACAAGTTCGTTCCGCTATGATGCTGGAAGTTTTTACACGTTATCAAACGAAGACGGTTTGCTGTTTTGGCCACCGCGGATTCAATTTTAATGATAAAGTTGTCAAACTTGTTTCGAATTTAAAAGAAATGCTACTCTTTATGCTACATTCAACTGGAAGTTGCTAGCGTTTTCCGTTTTTGCAGGAAAAATCGTTAAAATTTGTCTTTTTTTTAATGCATACGTTAATATCTCACCAGACAATGTGCACGAAAGATTAAAGATTTGCTTATATCTGCTTATATCTTATCTTGGATGCGTTATTTTAACAAACATCATTGTCGATTCAACTTCATCCCGTTCATTGAGCGAGAAACATAATTGCATAAATATGAAAAAAATCAAAAGAACGACTTACCGCACAGCAATTCACACTCAAGTGGTTGATAATACTCCTTTTGGCTTATCACCGCAGAGATCCGCTTCCGCGCCTGGAGCACTATCGAACGTCACAGAAAGCCATCCGGCGTCCCTCGATAGGGGAGCTGCACGGTGACCTGGACGAGAAGGGCTCGGTAAGTAGTACTTCTCTCCGACTTTGACCTCCTTCATGGCCACGATGTGACCACCTATCACCCTTCCGAGTAGGAGTCGAAAGATAAGAATGACCAGCCGACATCGGGTGGAGGGCACGGATCGCGCTTTGGCTGGATACAGGGTGTGTTGATTCCGTGCCTGTTGAACATTTGGGGCGTAATGTTGTTCCTGCGGCTCAGCTGGATTGTGGCGTTGGCCGGTGTGCTGGAGACGCTGCTTATCATCGGTCTGTCGTACGTGGTGTGCGTCATCACGACCCTCTCGCTCTCGGCCATCTGCACCAATGGGCAGGTGAAGGGCGGTGGTATCTACTATCTGATCTCTCGCTCGCTCGGGCCCGAGTTTGGCGGTGCGGTGGGCATCGTGCTGGCGTTTGCCAACTCCGTCGCGGCATCGATGAACACGATCGGGTTCTGTAACTCACTGAACCAGCTGCTAGGTAAACATGGCTCAATCGTGCATTTCACGGTGTATCTTTTTTTATTAATTCGATCCGCTCTCCATTTGTAGCGAGTTATGGAGTGAAAATTGTCGACGGAGGACTGAACGACGTGCGCATCGTCGGTACGATCACGATCATCGTGATGGTGGTGATCTGCGCCGTCGGTATGGATTGGGAGATAAAGGTGCAAAACTTCCTCGTGCTAGCCATCGTGATGGCCATCGGAAGCTTTGTCGTCGGAGTGTTCGTCGGCCCCAGGATGGACGAACAGCTCGGTAAAGGTTTCTCCGGGTTGTCGGGCGATCGGCTGCTGGCCAACCTTGGCCCAGACTATCGCTACAGCGAGGGCATCAAGCAGAACTTCTTCAGCGTATTTGGTGTCTTCTTCCCGAGCGTGACGGGTGTTCAGGCGGGGGCGAACATCTGCGGTGAACTGAAGGATCCGGCTACGGCCATCCCGAAGGGTACGTTGCTGGCGTTGCTCATCTCCGGTGTGTCGTATGTGCTGCTTGTGCTGCTTGCCGGTTCCGCCACGCATCGCGACGCCACGGGAAGTCTGGAGGATCTACTGAATGGGACGTTTGTTGACAGTTGCCGGCGAGCGCTGGCCACCGAAGAACCGTGCCAGTATGGGCTGCACAACGACTACACCCTAATGCAACTGACGGCCATTTCGGGGCTCCTTATCTACGCTGGTTGTTTCGCGGCCACTCTCTCGACCGCACTGACGAACCTCCTGTCGGTGCCACGGATCATTCAGGCGCTTGGAACCGATCGGCTCTACCCAGGCCTGATGTTCTTCGCTCGAGGGTACGGCAAACGTCAACAACCGTATCGGGCGTATGCGCTGGTGCTCGCTGTTTCCGTCCTCTTCGTACTGCTGGCGAAACTGAATATGATCGCGCCGCTTATCACCACCTTCTACCTGGCGTCGTACGCCTTGATCAACTTCTGCACGTTTCACGCGGCCACGGTGAAACCGATCGGATGGCGTCCAACCTTCCGATTCTACCACCCCTGGGTGAGCCTGTTCGGAACGGCCCTCTGCGTGCTGATCGCGTTCCTGATCGACATCATCTCGACCGGTTTTACCTTGGTGCTAATCGCGGTACTTCACCTGACCGTGTTTTACCGCAAACCGAACGTCAACTGGGGCTCGACGACACAAGCGCAAACGTACAAGTCCGCCCTTTCGGCCGCCCTCCGCCTGCAGTGCGTCGGCGATCACGTCAAGAACTATCACCCGTCGGTGCTGGTGTTGGCCGGGAAAGCATCCGCCCGACCACCGCTTATCGATCTGGCGCATCAGATCACCAAAGGGCAGGCAGTGATGATCGTCGGCGACGTGGTGCCGGACCGTCTTTCCCATCGACGGCGGGAGCTGAGGGCTGCCGATAGCCGACGGTTCTTGAGGGAACGCCACATCCGTGCGTTCTACCAGCAGATCGATGGGATCGGATTCGGTGAGGGCGTGCGAGCCCTTATACAGACTGCTGGCGTGGGGAAGCTTGCGCCAAACATTGCACTGATCGGGTACAAAACCGACTGGATGCGATGTTCCCTGGTGGACCTACAAACTTACTACAACGTGCTGAAGTGAGAAGCGGGAATAGAATAGAGCATCGGTTTCGTGGGATAACTTACCAAAAGTCTGGTTTCTTCCTCTTCGTAGTGACGTTTTCGACAACCGGATGGCGCTCGCAATTCTAAGGCTCCCCAATGGACTAGACATTACGCACCTTGGTAATGAGCCCGGATCGGATGAAACTCGCACGATAAGCGCAAATGAATCCTTCGCTAGCCTACAGCACTGTACCGGCAATGGGTCTCCACGAAAGGCAATGAAGTGGCAGCGCAAGATTTCGACTATCAATAGCGAGGGCAGCCCGTCGAGAACGAGCCGGGAAAGCGTCCCATCAGTCTCACGGAGTGGTTCTTGGATGCCGCGCGAGTTGCTCGACCGTTTGCAAGTGTTCCGGCGCAAACAACCCTCCGGAACCATCGACGTCTGGTGGCTGTACGACGATGGTGGACTGACGATGCTCATTCCGCACATCCTGTCGCTCCGATCGAAGTGGGCGCTGTGTAAAGTGCGCGTATTCGCCCTCACTAACCGCCAGAGTGCGCTAGAAGAGGAACGCAAGAAGTAAGTGACAGCTGGAAAAAGGACGAAAAGTGTGGAAATGTGCGTAATCCTTTTTCCGTTTACCGTTTAGCATGGCCAACTTACTAGCGAAACTACGCATCGAATACGCCTCGCTTACCATGTTGCCGAATGTGGCGAAGCTTCCCCGGCCGGAAACGGTCGCCATGCATCGACAGCTGTTGAAACATTTCGAACCATTCCCGGCCCAGCTCAGCCCACCGGAACTGAGCGCTACGGATCGGGCCGAGTTGGACGGGAAAACTGACCGGCAGCTACGCCTGCGCGAAATGATCCTGGAACACTCGCCAGAAGCGGCACTGATCGTTATGTCGATGACCATGCCTCGATTGGTGAGCCACACTTGTTTGAAAGACCAACTGTAAGTACGTTTATTGACAGGCTTTTATCTTCGCCAGGGAACTGTGTCCGCTCCACTCTACATGTCCTGGCTGGAGATGCTGACCAAGGATATGCCACCGATGCTGCTGGTACGAGGTAATCAAACGTCGGTACTCACGTTTTACTCGTAAGCGCTGCAAAGTAAGTTCATTCGCTGAAAAGCATGCCGGGTTCTAGTGAAAGGTAACTAGATCCTTAACGTAAAGCGGAAATTCAACAAGGTTAACGACTAAAATATTTCGATAAAAGATCCGATTCTAAAGCAGAACAGTCGTACTCAGGAAATTGTAAATAAATCAATTAAACCGCGAGGTGGAATAAATTTTCAACTTCCGAAATCTGTGAAACCCTTGTTAATCTACTTTCTCGTTTTAAGCAAAGTGCACTTTCCGGCACTTTTCGTGATACAACAAATAAATACACCACAACTCGTACACAACAAGCTACAGAGAGACATTATTGATCAAATTTATTATTTATACACTTTTATCTTAATCTCGCCCGGATTGCATTCTATGAGTAAAGTACACTCGTTATCGTAATTTAGCCGTGTTTTTTCCATTGGTACGAATCCCACGAATGCCATTTTCATTCAAACTAATTCAATTGCCGAAAGAAGTAATCATTTCATCGTCCTCATTCGTCCAATGAACAAACCTCAACTAGCTTAAAACTGTAAATTGTCGCTAATGTACGCATGCGGAAAAAGACATTCGTGGATCTTCAACCGCTGGAATAACGCCGGATGTAAAATTTTAATTTATGAACGGAAGTACTAAGGGTCTTACGAATTTGAGATTTACAGGAACGGGCTTTGGCCACTAAACCGTCCCGCAAATGCTAGTGTTCTAGTTACTTCAACTGAAACATTTGTTCCTACGACCGTCGACTACCCCGATGGCCGTGCCTGGAGCTCACAGCTACACCTCGGCGCCGCATCGACTCCTCTCCCCCACTGCCATCCTCGTTCCGGCGGTCGTCCGCTCGCGAGTGGGACGATTTACGATGGTGCTCCCGGCTACGACTTCGCTGGCGCAACGCAAGCCGTCCTTTCCCCACCGGAGACCGGGGGCCACGACCTCCATCAATACTACGTCGACCCTCTGGCGAGCGTCCCCTCGGGATCCCTGCCGACAAACGAGCGCGTTTTTCCTCCAACACACCGTCGTCAAGGCGGGCGGCGCTTGTCTCGTGCGGTCTTCTTCTATCCAAACCGTCCGTCGTCCCATCGGGCTTTCTTCGATGGCGCCGGTCGGGACTGTCGGGAGATTTCGGTCGGGTGCGTGATGCGGTACGGGTACGTCTTGGATCCTCCGCTTCGCTGCTACTACCACTGCTGCTTCCACTGGAGTCTTCCTGCGACTCGGACGACGAAGGCGTACGAGGTTTCCGTGGTTCGCCATTAAAACGTCCCGAACGCTGCTGTGTTTCGCCCCGTCGCGACAATTGCTCCCGCTGCTCGGGAGACTTCCCGTCACGTCGGCGGTGTACCTGCGGTGAAGGTGGTGTTGTTGGCGGACGAATTTCCCTGCGCTTATGGCCGTTGCCGTGTGAGGATGGTTCTGGCTTTGTATGGTTTCTCCTACCCCTCTCGGGCACCTTACGACGGTCATTATGACGCTCCTCATCGTCTTCGTCACTGTCCTCTTCCTCATCCTCGTCGTCGTCATCATCCTCATCATCATCATCCTCCTCCTCCTCGTCATCGTCGTCATCATCTTCTTTACGATCCTCGGTTTCCTTAGCACGCCGGCGCTTCTTTTTCTCCCGCTCCTGGCGCACTTGCAGTTCCCTTTCCTTTTGCTGCCGCAGCAGCCGCTCGCGCACTTCCTCTTCGATTTCTTTTGTACTTTTCGAACCGAGCGTATCCGTTCGCACAATGATGCGATGTTTTTTGAACGACTCCGATACGACCGCCGGTTCCTCGTCCTCATCGCGGACGTTTCCGATGAGTCCGCCGCCCCCATTGTTGTGCTCGGGAATGAACGGCGGTTCTGGTGGTGGCGGTAATTCGGGCGGTGATCGCGGCCCGATAGGACCCGGGACGAAGGGTTCTTCCTCCTGATGCTGATCCTGCTGTGGTTCCTTCGGAGCCTTAGGTTCGCCGGAGTCGGCGCGCCGTGACCGTGGGGAACGATGCCTTCGTGAGGAGCGGTGTTTGTAGTTGGAGCGGGAGCGCGAGTGTGACTTCGAACGGGTGCGCGAGCGGGAGTGGGAACGCGATCTGGTTGAGCCCCGTATGGTGGAAACCAGATTTTTCGACGTCGGTTTCGACAGCTGCACGGCCGGCTTCTTCGATCGCTCATCCGAGCGGGAGCGTGACCGAGAGCGGGTGCGTTTGCTCCGATGGTGGCTGTGGGAACGTGACCGCGATTTTGACCGACTACGGCTACGGTGCTCCGATTTGGACTTCCGGGAGCGCGAGCGCGATCGTGATCGGGAAGTCGTCCGTGAGCTGGAACGCGAACGATGGCTGCGACTTCTACGACTGCGGCTTCGGCTTCGGCTGCGGCTTCTGCTACGGCTACTTCTCGAGCGTGACCGTCGGCTACGGCTTCGACTCGACCGGCGCCGATGCCTCGAGCGGGATCGTGAGCGTGAATACGATCGACTACCCGATCGGTCATAACCATCGTAATCGTCTCCACCACGGCCTCCCCGGTAGTAGTCGTACCCACCGCGGCCACGATAACTGCTGCCACGACCCCGCGACACACCACCCGGACCACCGCGAGGGTAGCGCGGTGGGCCTCGGGTGGCCGTTCGAAACGGACCCCGGTACGCCATCGAGCTCGCGTAGTACTGCGCATAGAACGGATCGTAAGCGTACGGGTAGCTCATACCGGTCGTCCAGTCCATCCCGGGGTACATGGCCGTCGGAGGATAGGCCGCTGCGGGATGCATCGGTGGTCCGTAACCCATTGCGCTCCGATCGTACGGCATGCCGTGAGCCGAAGGATACGCAGGAGGTTGTTGCCCTTGCGAGCCGCCCCGATTTTCTCGCTTTATTTTCTCCTCACCCGACAGCGGTTCCTCGTCCTCGTTCGAGGATTCCTCCGAAGAGGACCCATCCGAGTCGCCCGACTTCTTGGAAGATGCCCGCGACTTGCGTTTCTTCTTCACCTTCGTTTGGGGCGTATCGCTAAGGATGGCATCGTCCGAGCTGATCGTGTTGATGCTCGGCGAACGGGACCGTTCCACCTTCACGCCGAGACCCGAACTAAGCACCTTCTTCAGCACACTGCCATCCTTGGCCTGCTTCAAGCGCACCCGCATCCTTTCCAGCTCCTTCTCCTGCGTCGCTTTCAGCTTGTTCGCCTTCTTCTTGCGATCCGTCGATGAGACGCTTACGTTATCATTTTCCCTCGCCATCGCTCGATATGAGGCTTTTTTGTTCCCTTTCTCGAGCGCGTGTTTCATCTGAGGGAAATAAAACAAAACATTTAGAAAACTATTCTTTCCTATGGAACTATGGAACGGAAAAAAAGAACTAACCTTCATGCGTTCGAATAATGCATCCAAGAGACGGATGCTCTCGAGCTTGCGCTGCGCTTCGAGTAACTTTTTCTCCTCCATCCTTATCTTTTGACTGATCTCATCCGACTCCTTTTGGCGTAGTTTTTGCAGATGTTTCTCCTTACGCCGTTGTTCTCGCTGTAACTGCAACTCGATTTCGGCTTGACGCTTTTCTTCCTTTTGCTTTCTGCATGCGGAAAAACACACATGTACATTAGTATTTATTTTTACAAAAAATGTCTGTACGTTTGCGGAAAAGGTAAACTTAAAACATTAACATAATATTATGGTGATATATCATCCAAACCTTTCCAGCTCCTTGCGCGCCTCCTCCTCAGCCAGTCGCTTTTTCTCCTGTTCCTCCTTCTCCCGATCGACGGCGATCAGACGATCGCGTACGACCTGCCGTTTCTTCACCGATGCGTCGCTCAGATGCTTGGTCCGATCGAAGTCGACCGCAATCGTTACGGCCAGGTTACGCTCGCCCTCTTTCCGCACCAGCTTCATGCCACGAAACTCGTCCATCGCCTTCACGAACCCGACGTATTCGGAAAACTGCACGTACCTACACCCGGCGTGATTGCAGGTTGTGGAAGAAAGCAAACAAATGGAGACACCACAAAAAAAGAGGAGAGAAGAAAAAGAACAAACACATTGCGAAACGGAGACCAACAAATTGGACGAACTTTACGCACACACACACACACGATCGATAGACGATTGGTTCTTTAGATAAAAATCAACAGCTCCATCATCCTTCGTCCCGAAATCTTTCATATACTATCAACGGGCCCTTTCAGGCGCAAACATACCCTTCGAAGTACATCTCCTGGTCGAAGCTAAACTTCTTCATACCGGACATGTGCGCTTTCATCTGCGACCGGTACGGATCGCAGATCGGTATGTCCACCGCGCGCACCTCGCCGAACTTCTCGAAGATGCGCTTGAAGATGTTCTCGCTCGGTTTGGCGTTGTCGTCGTTTTCGGCGTGCCGCGGGCAGAACCACTTGATCGGTAGGTTGCTGAAATGGATCGTGTCGGGCCGCTCGCCCGCCTTCATCTCGTCCATGTTGCGGGCATCGCGGAAAAACGAATCCCAATCGTGCCGGGTCGGGAAATCGTCCTTCGCCTCCGATGCTCGCACCTTCACCGATTCGTCGAACCCGGCCAACCGCAAGGGGCGACCGTCGAGGCGAGAGAGGACGGCTTTCAGTTTGCCTCGGTCCTCGAGCTCCCCCTCGAACCGTATGAAGCCAACGGTGCTTTTCGAGACCTGAAGCGAAAGGGTAAATGGGGTCAGGAAGGGAAGGGATGATGCGTACGGTGGTAAACCTTGGACAACTTACCTTCAACAGGGAGAACCGATCGGGCAGTATCATCTGGCGCATCTTCTCCATAACGTCGAAGTTGGAGATCGTCTTGCCGGTAATCGTACTCGGCAGCGCGACCGATATGTTGAACTTAGCCAGCGGCTTGAGGTACAAGCTGTGCGGCAGGTAGAGCGGCACGCAATCGTTGACATCCTGTATAGTCTGTATCATTTTGACGTCACAAATCGTCGTTCCCCCGGGTCAAATGGAGTCACAATTCACACACAAAAAAAACCCCCACAACACAATCCGATCCGACGAAAAAGATGCAAAGCTCAGCAGGCAGTTTTTGGTAGTTTTGCGATTAGTTTTTCACCAGGAACATAGCACATTTTCACACATTTTGCGTTTCATTCAATCATTGCCAGTTTGGGAGTTGTCCATTTGTTGGCAATTCAACGATTGAGTATTTTATGTTGGCATTATGTTTGAACCATTTTCGTTTTTCAGCACACCATTTGTGTGTGTGTGAGCACGCGAAGATATAGAAAGAAGAAAGAAGAATCAAGTTAGCTGAGTAACAAATTTACGACGGGACGTCTGGTGCAATGGTGGATGGCCGAAGGGTACTGCAAAATCGACGCTCCTCATCTGCGCTATCCCACTAAAGAAAAATCCCTGGAAATAGACACACCACCGCACCACACCGTTGCACGATCGCAAAAAGGGGCCCGCTTTCCTCTACGGGCGCCCGGCCGATTCCGTCGATGATTTTTTGCCGATGAAAAGTCGTCCGATAAATTTTCCGATGCTTTCTTTTTGCCTCCTCGTCCAGTCCCGGGGAGGAAGTGGGAAAAGGTCACACTTTCGCTGCCAGGTGGTTTGGGCTTAAAATCGTCTCGCACTTGCGATAAATCGCATCTTCTCGGGCACCATGGTCAGCAGTTGATATGCCTGTAGACCTTTTGTGTTAATTTTAGCGGAGTTTTTCAGTGCAAATGGTAGATTTTTCACTTTATTCTCGGTGACACAAAATGCTCGTTCGTCACTCCTTTTCTAGTGCTTTGCCAAGGTTTATAGCTTCGGGTTGACAGGTTTGACAGAAGCATCTTAACCAGCGCCATGTTGGAAATCATTTTGGAACAAATCGATTTGCTAAGCAGAGTTATTTCTTTTAATTTAAGCGGATTTCATAAGATTATGCAGAGGATTATGAACCTCTTTAAAACTTCTATCGATGTATAATTAAGAGTAAATTTTTATTTTTCTTCTTGGAACTTTCAGCTGGTTTTGGTTTTCGAAAATCGCTTGTTGTGACAGTTATTTTCGACTTTTTCGAACAACTCACCACCAGAAATAAAAGTCGTAGTCGACTGAATTCACCAGTTTGGATTCAGCTTTTCTTCGTGCAACACCGGCAGATAATCCTAGTGTTAAAAGGGTAAGTGACCTTTTAAAATGCATCTGATTCTGGGAACTTATTAAAAACTTGCTAATGAATCAACCATAGTTGTAAATTTAAGTTAAACAACGTAAAAGAAAGCCGGCACCAAACGATAAACATCTGTGATGCGTAGCTGTTTTTGTTTTGCCGATCTGTGAATCAGCAATTTTTTTGTTGAAAACGAATGTCGCGTTAGCAAAAACTGCAATTTATTTTCATCCCATCGTGTGTTTGTGCGTTTTTTTCTTTCTTAGCTTTATTTTTGTTTCGTAAAGGTAACTGTAACATCATTCGAAGCCGTAGATTGTGGACGAAAATATACAAAATGGCTCAAAAACTGGCGGTCGCCATCGCTTTGCTGGCGTTGGCCATTCTTGGGAATGCCGATTTCGTAAGGTAAGTCTGATCAACCCTTGGTATTTTGACCAATTCCCCTCGCTAGACTTGTAATCTAATTATTCATCCTCCATGCCTGCTATGTAATTTGAAACGGAAAGCGTTCCTTTTTTCCCTTTTTCACCTGTAATGACCTGCAAAGTTCTGGCGCATAACAAAGAACGGTCCGGTCCAAACATGTCTGACTCATGTACAGCTGTATTATGGCTTCGCGTTTACGTTGATTGATAAATCGCTATCGTGCCCGATTGTTTTGCGTTAATTTGATGGCCTTTCTGGTCCACATACAGAGAGTTCACATCTCATCACACTGCTGCTGGTCGTCGTCGTTGATAACGAGCAGTTTTTTGTTGTTGTTTTTGTTGAAATGCATATTATGGTTTCTTTCAACCGAATCTTCTTTTTCTACGTCGTTCAGGGTACCGCTGCATAAGGCCCCATCAGCCCGGGACCATTTCCGTAGCGTTGGAACCGAAGTCAGGCAGCTCCGTCTGAAGTATGGAGATACAACCGGGCCGGTTCCGGAGCCATTGTCGAACTATCTCGATGTAAGTTGTCTCTATCCGTTGGTAATGGAGTGTGTATTAATGTTTCCGTTTTTGCACATCCTACGCTAGGCTCAATACTTTGGTGCCATTTCGATCGGAACACCACCGCAAAGCTTCAAGGTGGTTTTCGACACGGGTTCGTCCAACCTCTGGGTACCATCGAAGGAGTGTTCGTTCACGAACATTGCCTGCCTGATGCACAACAAGTACAACGCGAAGAAGTCATCCACCTTCGAGAAGAACGGTACGGCGTTTCACATTCAGTACGGCACCGGGAGCCTGACCGGATACCTGTCCACCGACACCGTCACCGTGGGAGGCGTTGCGGTCGAGAAGCAAACGTTTGCCGAGGCGATCCAGGAGCCGGGACTGGTGTTTGTGGCCGCAAAGTTCGATGGCATCCTCGGGCTGGCGTACAAATCGATCTCGGTCGACGGCGTGGTGCCCGTGTTCTACAACATGTTCAACCAGAACAAGATTGATTCGCCCGTTTTTTCGTTCTATCTAAACCGTGATCCAAGTGCTGCCGAGGGTGGCGAGATTATTTTCGGCGGATCCGATCCGCAGCACTACACGGGCGACTTCACATACCTGAGCGTGGACCGCAAGGCGTACTGGCAGTTCAAGATGGATGGGGTCTCGGTTGGCGACAGCCAGTTCTGCAACAATGGCTGTGAGGCGATTGCCGACACGGGCACCAGCCTCATTGCGGGACCGGTCGAAGAGGTGACGGCCATCAACAAGGCCATCGGAGGCACCCCGATCATGAACGGTGAGTACATGGTGGACTGCTCGTTGATCCCGAGCCTGCCGAAGATCACCTTCACCCTGGCCGGCAAACCGTTCACGCTCGAGGGAGCCGACTACATCCTACGCATCGCTCAGATGGGCAAGACGATCTGTCTGTCCGGGTTTATGGGCATCGACATTCCGCCACCGAACGGACCGCTGTGGATTCTGGGAGATGTGTTTATTGGCAAGTACTATACCGAGTTCGACATGGGTAACGACCGTGTGGGCTTCGCTACGGCAGTCTGAGGTAGCAAAACCAAAGCAGCAGCTAATTTGCCGATAGGCATACACTTTTCAAGCATCTGGTTTTTATAGACCTAGACAAATGAATTACAAATTGATAAATAATTAATGCATTTTTATTCGCGTTAATGAATAATTGTACGAAAGAAATCAAACTAGTGTCGTTTTTCTATTATGGACTTACGAATCATCTGAAAGAAACACTATGTTGTATCAAACCTTGATTGAGGTTTCTTATGAAATTTATCATCTACCATCTATTAATAACCCATTATTAAACGATTTTTCTTCGATGACAATCATTGATTTTACTGTTTTGAAATATATTCATATCCAACCATGTTTGATGCAATTATGAACCATTCGAATAGCGTATTGCCATTGCGGGATGATAAAAAATAAGTAACAGAGGGCTTTAAAATCATTGACAATAACTTTTCGGACAGCAAAATCATTTGAAGAGTCGTTAGTTTGTTGTTGTTCTTTTGTAAGCATGTCTAGTTTTTATTTTGTACCACCTCTCCCAATCGGCGTTTGAAAAGGGTACGACGCTTGGTGAGTTTATTGCTTTTTGTACGTTCGATACGTTTCTTCTTATTTCAGAGGCAGGCATGGCAGTATTTTTAAGCACACACAAATTCGCACACTTTCGAGGCTGTGTTCCGAAGCGTGTTTACAATTCTGGTTGCACACTCGAATACGATATGATATGATGGAAGGTATATTTCGTTTAAAATCAGAATAGCTGACACTATCCTATCGCTATTTATCTAGGTTTATGCTCTTTTCAATGGCTTTCATAGATTTCGTCACAGTTTATGAATATGAGCAGTTTATTTCCCCGGACTGTTTTGCAACTAGGATCAGAGAAAATCACAGTTTTTGCCTGGAATTTTGTTACATCTTTTGCCTCATGGATGTTCTGTTTCCTAAAATTAGGTAGTTTTTTTTTTTATTAAAATCGGTGTTTAGAAAAATTTATATATTTTTACTAAATTTTGACCTGAGCATTTCGAGTTGTGATGTGTGTGATGTTTTATATTTTTTAAGTATGCATTTAACTGATATGAATTTCGTATAATTTGGAACCGCTACACATTATATGACAATATGCTAGAGCAAGATATGTTCGCGATGTAAGCTTTAAAACTTCAATCTTCTACACAGTTGCAACTGCAAAGCACCATTCGTTTTTGCTAAGGGAAATGGCTAGCTTAATTTTATTTTAGGAAATGCTCTTAACAAAAACCAAAGAAACGGTTGTGAACGATCCACTGTGCGCATTCCCTTTTTTTTCCTATCCTAGCTTGGCATTATTCCTCCTAGTTGTACCTAACTACCTACACTTTTGTTTTCTCACTGTCTCACAAGTGTGATCGTCTCGGTCTCGATGATCGTGCAAAGGCAACGTGAAAGCTAGAAGCGTTTTGAGCAGCAGCGTGTCATAGATAAAATTCAACCGACACGGGCACGGGCGTGTGCATAAGAGATTGTTCATAGTTTTACTTAAAGCTAGGCAAACTTAAAAACGAAACAGCTTTTAAAAACGAACCAGTATTGGGATAACAATTTGGAGCAGTTCTAGTACTAAGCATCACACGTTCGCACACAGAAGAAGCGTTTAGTACGAGAGGAATAATCTCGCTTTGCGGCATCTCCGTCCGACCGCCCGAGAATTTCCTGTTCCGTTTAGAATAAAATCGGTGAGATCGGGTTATTTAGATTCGCGTAGAGATTCATGGTTTCGCACGTTCAGTTCTGTTCCCGTTTATGGCTTCCTTTCCGTTGGGTTTACACATTGCCCGAGTTGTGCCGTTGCAGAACACTGTTAATTTTCATCCTCAGCGGTGAAAGATCGATCTTACCGAAGCGGGGCAACGAACCGAACCGTCGGCTGCTTGTAACCGGTGTAGTCGTTATTGCTGGGACCGGACCGAACTCGGCGGAAGAACCATCCTCTGGCTTCGCTCTCGGTGAATACTTACTGGGGGAAGTGATTCTCGCTAGAGTCGCATACTTTTGGTACAATTTCGGAGATGGCTCAAGGCTGCCGGAGCTTTCCGGCGCCACGGATTCGGTTGCCGTGGGTTCAGGTAGCTGAAGAAGGTTCCGAGGGTTCGGCCGCCGGTTACTGGTGGCTTTCGGTGTACGAAAAGTAGCATGGATACGGTCCTGAATTGCCGTTGTACTATCGGCTGGCGCACGTTGAACTGATTTGATCGTACGAGGCAACGTGGTCGCAATCGGAGTCACAATTTTATCCCGTGCTTGGCCGGGAGAACGCTTTCCATCTGGTGGCGATCTACGGCTTGGAGGAGTTCGAACGAAATCTTCGTTAGGATAGTAGGAAGGGATCTTATCGTCCACCGAGTTACGATGCTTGGTGGAACCTTCCGTGAGGGTGCTATGGTCACTCGCACTGCTAACGCCGCTGCTGCTGCTACTACTACTACTGGTGGAACTCGAACGAATCGGTTCCGGTAGCTTTCCCGTGCCGTCCATCGACATGTAGATCGATTCTTCGATCACCTTCGGACCTAAATCCACTGCTGCTCCACACGAAGCACCAACGGGTTGGTTACGGTATATAACCTCATCCAGTTTCTGCCGATTGAAGCCCGTTCCGGCTGGACCCATCTCCAGATATCCCACCATATCGGCATCGCTGAGCGGGGCCGGGGGAACCCGAGCGGGGCTAGGGTCCGGTTCGGTGGTCTCTTCTATCGTCGAAGCGTTGCAACCGGCTCCAACGAGATTCACCGTGGAGCAATTCATCGAACGATTGAATCCTTCGAAGATTCGCTCCGATATGTTCAGCCGCCGGAAGTCACGCAAAGGATCTAGCTCTTCCTCTTCTTGGCGCCGTTCGAATTTACCCGAGTTCACTCCGGCCCCCAGGGACGACGTGGTGGACATGTTGATAAACTCCGAGGACGCAAAATCCTCCTCGATGAAGTCGATGTCGTGGTTGGGTGCGTAAAACTCCGACGTACACGATCCGTCACCTTCGGAGAGGTTCTCGAACGATTCGTCACACATCCGTTCGACGCCCGGTTCATGCTGCTGGGTGTCGTCTATTTTAAGTCGGCTTAAATCCGGACTGGAGAAGCTATTCCGTTTATTCTCCGCCAGTCGCAACCGGGACACCTTGCCTCGGTGGATCACGACTTCCGATGCATCCTTTTCCGCTGCCATTCTTTCTTCGGAGGAGCGTAGTTTTTTGCTGTTCTTCGAACTGGAGCAACGCTTTTTGCTCGTGCCGGAACCCTGCGACTCAGTGCTCGTGGTACGCCTTCGGCCGAACATCGTATCCAACCGCAGCCAGTGGCGCTTTTTCTTCATCAGATCCACCTCGGGCGTGGTGAAGGACCGTTGCAGGTCAAAGTCTTCGTTGGTGTTCGAACGCGGTCGGGGTGGAAGGGGCGGTGGTGGAGAATCGGACGCATTTTCATCCGCCTGCGGTGGGTTTGCCGTTGGGGTGTCCTTTCCATCGACCACCAGTTTCATTTCTTCGTAGATACCGGAAGCAATCGAAACCCTTGAAAGGCGCGGATGGTCGCGGATTTCCTCATAGATTCCCGACATTCCTGAGACGCGCCGCGAACAATTGACACTGCCATTTCCGTCAGCTCTCTCCATCGCGGGCGGTACGTTTGGCAACGGGCCGAGTATATCCTGCAGTCCCATGATGTTTTGCGTGTTGTCCAGATTCTGGTAGATTCCCATGTCGTCCCAGACAACGTTCGCCGGTGACCCGACCGGCCCGTGCACCGGATCGATCGGTTGCATTTCCTGCCGAATTTCGTACAACGGTGTCCGGCTGGCACGCCGCAACTGCATCATCTCCTGCCGGTACAGTTCGAGGTTGCGGATGGACTTTTTCATCCACCGCAGGTGACGTTCGCACAGTAGCTGCGTTTCGAGCGCAAAGTAGGCGCAGCACCGTTTGCGATTGTTCTTCCAGAACAGACCGTACGAGTGTTGTTTCGTGCGCGACGTCGCCATCTGCACCGTCAGGCCGGGGATGTTGATGCGCACGATCAGATCGGTCGTTAGGTCGGTGGGGGAGGTGAAGAATGAGATTCGCATGTAGCACGGAAAACACTTGACGGCTTCCACGCGCACAAAGTATCGCGACCAGGACTGAAAGGGATGGAAAAAAATGTTATGCATCAGTTGGGAAAATGTTTTACAATGACAGTTTTCTAAGTATTTCCATAGCCTACCTTCATGTGGGAAAATTCCAGCTTCCTCTCGCGTATGTCCAACTTAACATCCATAAACATGCTTATGATGTTGTCCTCCATTGTTGCTGAGGGTATAAGTTGCGAGTTGATCTCTTAAAAAAAGGGTGTTGCTATGGGAAAGAAACCAACAAAAGTTAATTTTTAGAAACACAGCAACGTTTATGTGGAACTGATCAACCTGTAAACCATCCCAACTACGCTTGTACTAACTGAACCACGTTCCAGCAAAGCACCCAATGGCCCTTCATCTCGTTTATCGTTGCCCTTTTTTACCCTCCCCTGAACGTCTCGACCCGCGACCTTGGTGGAAGATAGTTCCGTTCCTTCCGATGCGATGTGATCGTGCTCACTAGCACCACATCGATTTGCTTCGCGAGTTAAGATTGTTTATGCACAGGTGGTGAGCTTGCGGCTGGGCAAACGCGTGAAGGACCTTCAAATAATTCTAACCGCCAACACGCGCCGTTGTGCGAGACGTAGTAGTACGCCAAGTGTGTTGGGTCGTTAAAAAAAATACATATATGCGCGAAATAAAACCGACCATTGCAAAACCGTCTGACGCCGAGCTGTAACGACAACGGCAAACGTTCTTTCCTTCCTGCGTGCTTGCGTCATTAAACATCGAAGAATAATTTCATCAAGGTGTGGTGTTTTTTGTTTTCCCGATGAATCGACGTACGTTTGCAGCTCTTTAGCATATTAAGCGGGTTTTTGGTCAAACAAGGTTTTGGGGATTTTTATTTCGGTTGGCTTGGATCGACCTTATGGTGGAAACGTAAATTTATTTATTTATCAATAAAAGATTAAGTGGACAAATCAATTAGTGTTTAACTATTCAAATTATGATACAAATGGTTTCTTATGCGTTTCGCAACATAAATTCATGCAATCAGAAATCCCGCCAAATTCGCTCAACCTCACTTTTCACGGTACTTACCATAGAATTTGGTCTTCTGCTTCGATTTCCGGGCTGCTTTGATTCAATCTTTTTCAATCATAGCTGTGTGAACGGTGTAGAAATGTGATTTTTGCACAGAATTATCGAAGACTTTCTTTGATGAAACCGCGTTGTTTCGCCGTCTTTTATCAACACCTTCAGACACACAGCATGCTTCGAAAGCATGTGCTCACACAGCATCCACAGTGCACAGCAGCTAACTGCTACGTCTACCTAAGTGCACCGCCACTTGCAGGAGGGTAAATTGAGCTTGCAAATTAATGATGCCTTTTTTCGATCAACCGGTACAAGCTGCATCACTATTCTATTGACGTTCGTCGATTGTATGCACAATTGGAACGCTAAACTGCACTCAGAAACACACTCGCCTGCCCGGAATGGAATGGAGCGGACGCACGTCCTACCACACAGAACAGCGGCAAATCGAACTGTGCGGGGGGAGACGAACAAAATGGAGCATTCGGAAAAGAAGGCCGCCCGGAGTACACAATCGGAATACAATCGGACTGGGTTCAATGTGCCATTCGGCGGTCGACGTTACGGGGAACACAACGGGGCGAGATGCGAGGTGCGATTAGAAAACGCATAACGAAAGACACGCCAAAGCGCACGGAGCAGGCAAACGAAGGAAGGAAACAAAGTTTGCACTGTTTACCACACCCTCCAGACGCAGCCAAGACAAAACTGGCAAAACAAACCTCTCGAGGTAACGAGGAAGCTGGTTTTTACTACAGTGCAACCTTCCTTGTGCGTCCCGGTCAGATGTCCATTAGTAAATTTGAAATTACTTCAGAGAATGGTGAGATATTTTAAATGCTTCATAACTTTAACTTATCCTCTTAATTATTTTCGAGAGACTAGGATAACTTAAAACTCCAATATCCAGGGTGCCCGGACCAACGGGGTTCTACTGTACTTTACCTGCGCTTGTCACAAATCGGTGAGATACGAGAGTGTTCGTGATAGCGAAAGAAAACAAAAATGTCGTGTTGTCAATAGGTTAATGTTTCGGAATATTTTTTTCGCTCTCATTGTAAAATAATTGTAATAAAAATGGAATTGAGTCCCTTGTTCATCGCCAAGAAGCTAATATAATATTTACAATTGCTTCTTTTCATTTACAATTTCTCGATTCTAGCATTCATATTTACCAGCAAACCCAAGGTCTCCAGGACTGACATTCAATGTCATTTATACGCTTTTGTTTACATGCCGAGCTGCCGTAGTGAACAGTGTGTACAATATCGTATGTTTCTAAAGAATGGATTCGAAAGAAATAAAAGACTAGCCCTGAAGGAGGCCCGCGAGGCCGTCAAGAACAAGAAATT
>KE525284.1:100899-124652 GCA_000441895.2 Anopheles sinensis | reverse complement strand
AAATCATATTTAAAAAACCACAAATTTAACAACATTTGTGGAAGGTATGTTGATTTTATATTTATATCGAACTGTTTCCAATTGCTACATCACATAATTTTATTTTCATTTTTCAGTTCGATTTTACTGCTGATGCAAGTTCTATCAACACATTCCTTACGTTTTCAATGTGATACAGATTATCAGTGTTGTATTTTCAATTGGCACCCGCGTGAAGAAGGAAAGTTTGCCTTGAGTCATATCCCGGCGACCCACACCAGCCTAGAGCTCAATAATCTGTTGGTATCATCTTTCGATACTTCGTACATAGAGGATCACATACCGCAGATGCAAGCATTGGATATTGTCCAGTCTCCTATTCGGAGATTCAACTTGAAGGATAACAGCCGGGTAAAGTTCTTGACAATCGAGAGAACGCTGCTAAGTACATTAACATTCGGTGCACACTGCATGTCGGAGACTTTGAAAGTTGTTTCGAGCAAACTGGAGCAGGTGCCTCGATCGATTGCTAAGTTGGAGGAAGTAGAAAAGCTTACGATTCGCAACTCGTTCATACAAACAGTGCATTTTGATACCTTCAGTAGATTGGCAAAGCTACAATTCTTGGACCTAAGCAACAATCTCATCCATGCATTGTACTATCGCCACGAATCGGAACTTTATCCTGTGTTACGGGACGTGTTTCTACGAGAGAATAAGTTGCAAAGCATCAACACGGATCTGTTCAACTCTATGATAGCACTAAGTTCTCTCGATCTTTCGCACAATCAGATAAGCGTGGTGTCTGGGTCCTTAACGGCAAGCAACTTAACATTCTTAGATCTGTCTTTCAATCGCATACAGAAGCTAGACTGGTGTCAGTGGAGAGTTCCATATGTCAACACACTGAAAATTACCAACAACAGATTGCAACATATGCCAAACTGCATTGAAGCTGTTTTTGTGAGTTTAATGTCGTTAGATATATCCAATAATCAGTTACATCTTGACGAATTGTCGATGATTGCAAATGCTCAACATCTTAAGCTGTTGAATTTAGCAGGTAATCAATTGTCGTCGGTAACGTTAAGCGAAAGAACGTTACCAGTAAATTTGGCAAGACTAGATCTTTCTCAAAATAAGCTAACCCATGTTGAGCTCCCTTACGCTCCAAATTCCGATTTTTACCTAAATCTGGCATCCAACTGCATCACAAGTTTAAACGTACAAACCATTTCAAACAACATCTCATCGCTACAAATGGCAAATAATCCTTTAGATTGCAGTTCCTCATCGTTGGTTCCATATGATGTCAAACCAAAAGATCGTTGCACTCGAAATAATATTAAATGCGTTAAATGAATCAATCAAGTTCGACAGCAATGGAAAATAACGTAATTACCATGAAATAAAAACGTTCTGAAATGCTTTGTATCGACAACTTCGGTATAATAAATAAAAAGCAGCCAAATAACAACATTGTTCACAAATGGACCCCTTTGGAAATGGGAAAAAGATATATATTTGCGTTCGATATTTGATTCATATTATGACTTGAAAAGTCTACTGTTCTGTAATAAATAAAATAAAACTTAAAAGTTCGTGATTTTGAATTAAATAACATAAGTTTTCAGTTCTCATTGAGCACAAACTTTTTCTGTTTGATTAGCAAAACTTGCTCAACCATGACCCGCTGTTAAGCTGTAAATCTGTAACAATATATAGTGCAGCTGTGACATTAACGTTAAATTTAGCTTAGTACTTCATTAGTTTTATGATATGAGATGTTCTCTGAATCTGCGTCTTAAGCGTGATGATTTTAACAAATTTCATAAACCTTTTTTTGCATTTAAATGTAGGCAGCAGAAAATAATCTGCTTTTTAAGTGGGAAAAATTACTGTCGATTAGAGGCTAACATAATAGATGTTCCGGAGTGCTGGGGGCAAATTGATTTTTATTTTCATCACGGATCTATGGCAACAGGAAATTAATGTATATATAATAAATGGAAGGTAAATCAAAGTTGCTAGTCGTTATCTAAAATAGGAAAACTAAGGTTGTCGTGTTTGTTTGTCACTGTGCATTATGGACATAAAAACCGCCTCTTTGTACAGAAGGTATGTGAAAGACTGGACCTTTTTTTGTAACATAATTAATTCATGATTTTTTTTCTATAAGTGTCGCATTACTACTGATTCTAGTACAGCCAACACTACCATTACGATTCCGGTGTGATTCATCGAATCTTAAGTGTCAAATATGGAACTGGAATCCAAGTAAAGAAGGAACGTTTGTCTTGAGCCATATACCGTTCAACAATTCACAATTAATACTTACAAATCTGTTAGCACTATCAATCGATACTACCGTGATAGAAGCTCACGTAAGTACTGCGATTCCGAATATGATGTTAACAGTTGAAAATTCTGTAATGCGTGAATTCGAAGTGAAAGCTAACAGCCAAGTGAAGTATTTATCTATCTTGCGCACGTATCTAACCACGATATTTTTCGGCGCAAACTGCACAACGAAGTTATTGAAAGTTGTTACCAGCAAACTCCAACAGGTACCTCGATCGATTGCTAAATTGAAGGAACTGGAAAGTTTTACAATCAACAAATCGTTTATTCGAGCAGTGAATTTGGACGTTGTTGCTGGGTTGAAAAAATTAAACCTGTTGGACCTTAGCAAAAATAAGATCAACGCATTGTACTACAGAGCCCAACCGGAGCTTTACCCTGTGCTACGTGACGTGTATCTGCGGGGTAACATGCTGCAAAGCATCAACACGGATCTGTTCAACTCCATGATAGCGCTGCATACGCTCGACCTTTCCCACAATCAGATAAGCGTGGTGTCCGGATCCCTGAATTCCAGCAACTTGTCATACTTAGACCTATCCTTCAATCGCATCCAAAAACTGGACTGTTGTCGGTGGGTGATTCCGAGCGTTCATAATTTTATTATATCGAATAACCAGTTGTTACAACTACCAACGTGCATAGAGCCAGTTGCTGGAAATACAACTGGTTTCCGCTTTGATTACAACCAGCTGCATCTCGACGAAATGTGGAAATTCACAGACATGCAATACCTATATTCACTTCAATTATCTCACAACAATTTGCGTCATGTAACCCTGAACGAAGGCACGCTTCCACCGAATCTCCTTTTTTTGGACTTGAGCCACAATAAGCTGCAGCAGCTGGACTTAAAATATATTCCAAACGAAATGTTCAGTATCAGTATTGCATATAATTGCATAACACACCTCGACTGGGACAGTATCCCATTGAAATTTGCGGAGAGGCTCAAAGCTACAAACCCTTTTGATTGTGCTTCTACGGGTCAAACGCCAGACAATCTATTTCTTAAATCTATTCCACCTGAATGTTTGAAAAACATTCGCGAATGTGAAACTTTACAGGGAAGAATAAACTGAGCATATGGAGAGTATATAGGTTATGGAAAGTGTTGAAAAATAAGTTGATGTTCAATCATTGTCTAATACCACAAATAAACGATATGATAAACTTGTACTTCTCAAAATTATTTTTATTGAAGGTGGGTTTGCGTTATATTACGTCTAAAGAAATTGTTTTAACCATTTTCTTATAAATTTTATCGCTTTCAAGCGTCTTAAGTTAGTTGGTTCAAACAAATTGTCTAAAGCTGCATTGAGACCGGGGCAATGTTTCACTGTAATGAAATAAAATTTAACACTTCTGCTGAATGTAACAGTCATTGCAATAATTGTCAAACAATAAGATGCAGCAGCTGGATTTGAAGTATGTTTGAAAAGAAAGTGTTACTATCAGTATTGTATTTTATGCATAACAAATCTCGTCTGGGAAAGTATTTATTCGAAGTTAGAGGAGAGGTTCAAGGATCCAAACCCATTCGATTGTGCTTCTGCAAGTCAAATGCTATCTACTGTATTTCTTAAAACCATTCCCTCAAAATGTTTTTTTTTGCTCTAATACGCATTTAATTTTGATAGTTTCACGCAGTAGTGCTAACGATCAACTCAATTTGTTATTTAATTTATGGTTGTAGCGATAGAATAGTTAGGTGGTACATTTGAGGGCGTCACGCAAACGATCAATGTATCACAAAAGCAGTAGAGTACCAACTGTTCTCAAAGGAAGTCGAAAAAGTACCATGCAGTGTTCAACATTGCAAAATTCGTATTCCAAAAGCCACCAATTAACAACTACAGTAGGTCCCCGCTTTACGCTAATGTTTGGGACCGAGTGCTATTGCTTGAGGGAAAGTAAGGTAATATGCACCCCTTAAGCGAAAAGAATTTATATCTCTCAGTACATTCAAGAAAATCGTCGAAAATTTGCGCAGTGTAGATTTTTCAATGAATTTTCTGTTTACTAAAAAATTACATCAAAACTTCCATTAAATGTTTTTATTGTATTCAAATAATGGCGGCTAGGGAACTCATGGCGGCTAGGGAACTCATGGCGGCTAGGGAACGTAGATGCGCCGTTAGTATACAAAGGGTTAATGTTGTGCTCTCTTCCCATCGTGCAAATTGCTGTCATGCTGTCTCGTTCTGTCCAATTCGCAATTGTTAACAACAAAACGAAAAAGTATGATTATTTTGTACGTTGAATTCTACTTCATACTTAAGTTTGGGGGCTACATTTTGAATCATAACACTCCGATTTAACTAAATTGAAAATTAAAATTTTCATTTAAAAGAATGAAGCTGTTTTCTCTGTTCATGTCAAACGTAAAAGTATGAAAATAAATTGAATGAAAAAATAACTTTTCAAACCAGTTTTTTCCAATCGTACTAAAAAGTAAAAAAATAATTAAAGCTCAGTGACATATGTATTTATGTATCGGTTTTTTTCTGTAATTATTCGCATAGCATCGTAGATAGCAATCGAACTGAGAGCAATCTCGATGTAATGTCTTTGACGGTGCATAACCTTCTACCGTTCTACCGTTTATTGCCTTCTATTATATTTGATATGAAATATCAAATTGTGTCTCTAATTAAAAAAGGATTTCAACAAAAATTCTTTTCAGTACTCGCTAAATGAGGTATTTAGATATTTTATGAATGCCTGCTCGGATGCATGATTTACATGATTTCGGACTCAATTTGTTGTATCGCGTTTTTTCTGTTAATTTTTAATGTGGATCTGTGGAACTCACATAGAATATATGAAATACGTAAATGAACACATTTCATTGATTAATTTATTTTTAAAGGTCATAATTCTACTAAAATCATACCGGTGCATATAACCTCACCGATGCATATTGCCACACTTTCCCCTACATCGAGTTTGCGTGTATTGCGAATTTCCTCTGCCATATCGTTTATACAGGCTAGCCCCGCCGTAACTTGGCCTCTGGGACTGTGACAGCGACGTAAAAGCGAGGTCGGGCCCAAAAATGTCCATGCATGAAATATATTTCCTACGTTTATAATACCTACTCAAGGCTTCCGTTTATAAGGCCATGTTCGAATCTTCTATCATATAAATTGCATTGAATCATATGAGTAAAGAACAAAGCACACTACTATAAACTAGCTTCGAACGATTTGTCAAACTTGTCAATATATGAACAAGAGATTAGAAGAAATTATATTAAATAATCAAATTAGGTGTTCTATTGACACGTATAGTGTAAAGTAAAATTCTATCAAAACAAAGCAAAATTAACCATTCAGAACTCAAGCAACAACGGTAATCGCTATAAAACATCATTTTTCAAAACTTCGCGTATTGCGAAATCGCGTTTATCAAGTAAGTATAGCGTACTGCGGGGATCTACTGTATTTGTGGAAGGTATTTAGTTGTGTGTTTTGTTTGTTTGCGTATAAAATTTGCAAACGAATGTTGTGCTTTTATGCTCCAAATTTTTATGTAAGTTAAATCTGGCATCAAACTGCAACGTAAGTTTGAACGTACACACCATTTTAACCAAAATCTCGACGGTTCAAATGGAAAACAATCCTTTTGATGGTAGTTCAAGAACGGCACTCCACCGTTCGATTTAACAAAAAGGATGCTGCATCCGAAATAATATTAAATGAAACAACCAACGTGGAGCGGTAAATCATCAGTGTGGAAGTAATGAAAAACAAAGTAATAACCATGGATAATAACACTCTGGAGATGAAAAATCTTTACTATGTTAACTTCGCCGTAACAAGTAAAAATTAAAGAGAAAGAGAAGAACGGTTTATAGAGGCTTTTAGCCGTTGGGCCTCTTTCGCCTCTTAGTAAAAACTAGATAATTAACAATAACGTTCACAAATGGATCCACAGCGTTATGCAATTGTGCATGTTTTCTAAAAATGTTGCATTATTTCTAAAACAAGAACAATTCTATGAATATAGATTTTGAAATAATTAATTTATATAAATTTGCAGTTGTTGTTGAGCTACAACTTTCGGAAGCCTAATGGATTTAAAAAAAGTTGCAGTGTGACATGAACATTAAATTTAGTTTAATTTTTTTCGGCTATTTTCGATGGTAGTCGTTTTTTCTATTTTCTACACATTTCATCATACAGCATTTTCCGTCTTTTAATTTCAACTTCACCATCTCCAGGATACCATCTGGTATTTTATATTCACCTTGTCTTTAGCATCTTCCTCAAGGCAGTTGAAATAAGTTGGATATTGGATGTGGCATTGTAATGCAACGGTAACGGTAATGTCGCCATTCCATAAATCTTACGTTTTTATGCAGCGCAACTTGTTAAACTAAATATGGCGCTTGTTAGTTATTTGCCGCCGCGTGGAATTAAAAGATGGGAAATGCTGTACCACACAGGGATCCTCGAATAATGATGAAAAAAGACCCAAAATAGATGTTCCAGACCGCTGGGTGCAAATTATAGTTGATTGTTATAAGGAATATTAACCATGGTTATAGTAAATTCGTGCGCATAACAAATGCAAGAGAAATCTAAGGAGGTAGTCGATAGATAAACTACGAGGTCGTTGTAATTGTTTGCATAGCGTGTAATGGGATTAAAAATCGCCACGTTGTACGGAAGGTATGTACGAAAATGTAAAACATGTATAAGGCAATTCATTAATTCACAATTTTTGTTATCAGTGTTGTATTACTACTGATTCTAGTACAGCCAATACTACCATTACGATTCCGGTGTGATTCATCGAATCTTAAGTGTCAAATATGGAACTGGAATCCAAGTAAAGAAGGAACGTTTGTCTTGAGCCATATACCGTTCAACAATTCACAATTGATACTTACAAATCTGTTAGCACCATCAATCGATACTACCGTGATAGAAGCTCACATAAATCTTGCGATTCCGAATATGATGTTAACAGTTGAAAATTCTGTAATACGTGAATTCGAAGTGAAAGCTAACAGCCAAGTGAAGTATTTATCTATCTTGCGCACGTATCTAACCACGATATTTTTCGGCGCAAACTGCACAACGAAGTTATTGAAAGTTGTTACCAGCAAACTCCAACAGGTACCTCGATCGATTGCTAAATTGAAGGAACTGGAAAGTTTTACAATCAACAAATCGTTTATTCGAGCAGTGAATTTGGATGTTGTTGCTGGGTTGAAAAAATTAAACCTGTTGGACCTTAGCAAAAATAAGATCAACGCATTGTACTACAGAGCCCAACCGGAGCTTTACCCTGTGCTACGTGACGTGTATCTGCGGGGCAACAAGCTGCAAAGCATCAACACGGATCTGTTCAACTCCATGATAGCGCTGCATACGCTCGACCTATCCCACAATCAGATAAGCGTGGTGTCCGGATTCCTGAATTCCAGCAACTTGTCATACTTAGACTTATCCTTCAATTACATCCAAAAATTGGACTGTTGTTTGTGGGTGATTCCGAGCATTTATAATCTTGTCATATCGAATAACCAGTTGTTACAACTACCAATGTGTATAGAGTCAGTGTTTGAAAATATAACTGGCTTTAACGTTCATTACAACCAGCTGCATCTCGACGAAATGTGGAAGTTCGCAGGCATGCGATGCCTTACTGCACTTAAACTATCTCACAACAATTTGCGTCATGTAACCCTGAACGAAGACACTCTTCCACCGAATCTAATCTTTTTGGACTTGGGCCACAATAAGCTACAGCAGCTGGATGTGAAATATGTTCCAAACGAAATGTTTGGCATCAGCATTGTATTTAATTGCATAACACACCTCGACTGGGACAGTATCCCATTGAAGTTAGCGGACAGGCTAAAGAATTCAAAACCTTACCAATGTGCAGCTGCAAGTCAAACGCCATCAACTATATTTTTCAAAACTATTCCATCAGAATGTTTGAGAAAAATTCACGAGTGTGAATCGTTACAGGGATGAAGATACTGAAGAAGAGAATATTGAGTTTTTTGAAAAATGAGTAGATGGTTAATAATTTGTTGATACCACAAGGACGTTATAAACTTTTATTTACCAAACTTTTTCTTTTATTCCGGCTTTGTTTCTCATTATTTTTTACGAAATTGAGTTTACAATTTTCTAAGAAATTCGATTGCTATGAAAGAAACTTAAACTGGTGCTGGATAGTTGGTTTAAACATAGTGTCTTGGATATAATGGAAATTAAGGTTTGATTCATCGTGGAAACATTTCAAAACCTATCTTTGAAAAGAAATGAACTGTTTCTTCAACTGTTGAAAAAGTAACAGTTAAAATTTTTCGTTCAAATTCATTTACTGATAATGATATTTCCATTCGATTAATAAGTAACTCAATTTCACGGGAAAAATAAACATATTCCACATTGCGGAACATTTGCGAAACAATGATCTGCAGCAGCTGGATTTGAAATATGTTCCAAACGAAACCATTTGCATCAGTATTGTATACAATTTAATAACAGATTTCGACTGGGGCAATGTTCCATTAAAGTTATCAGAAAGGCTCAAGGCTACAAATACATACATGCAAAACACGACTTCACAACCATGAAAAGCACAGATGATTCAATAATAGCTTCATCAGAAATCATTAAAATCATCATCCAGTGTGGATGTGAATATTTATTTCAATTACCTTGCCTATATTACATTCTACTTTTTTTATGCAACTGTTTGTACTTGTATATGAAACTGTAATCACTTCGGATGGTGATCCATTATTACAAGTGTATCCCTAGCAATGCTTTGGCGATTTAATACTTCACTAATGTTGTTGAAGGCTAGATTGAGCCTGATGAGCGAATTCTTCGCGAACACAGCAAAGTCTACCTTGGCTATTGAGTTGCCTTCGAGATCGAGGTACAGCAGCGCTTCCAACCGATTGACGCATCGGAACATGTGGCTCAGCCTATTCTGACTCAGATGCAGCTTAGTTAACGACGTCGCATTCCATTGGCACAGTTCGATAGTAGTGAGTTGGTTACCTGATAGATCCAGGAACACCAGACTGTCCGTGGTAAGGGCACCCAGCATTTGATTGATCCTATTAAACGCGATGCTTAGCCATTTCAGAGACGATAGTTCGCTAAACTGAGTCAGGTTGATCGATGGCAAGTTGTTGTAGGACAGATTGAGGTCCGTTAGGTTCCCGCAGCATTGGTGTCGCTCTTCCGGGAAGTGCAGCTGATCTATCTGAGCGTGAAGCAACTCCACCGCCCACAAGTTGGGCGCGTGGCGGAATAAATCCAAACTTAACGATTCCAAACGGCAGTGAGACATACCTACGCTTTTCAAGGCGGTGAGATTTTGAAGCCAGTCAACGAAGCCTATCTGAGCGCGGCTGGACGAAAAATGCTGTAAATGGTTGGACCAATCCATTTCAAGTTTTCCGATGTGCACACGCTGAAGTTGAAGGGAAGTCATGTTGCAAGTGGATGGTATGATTAATCTGCCTACATGCGAATCCTGGATCTTTAACACAGTGGTTTGTAAATTCCGCAAGTTTATGCTTTCCATCGACGTCAGTGTAATAGTTAAATGCAATACGGGTTGTGAACGATGAGAAAAATGGACCTCCCATGTATCGTTTGTCAAATGCTCTATCGTGCATTCATCATAATTACATGTCATCTGCATTGCTGAGCACTTTCCAACGATAACCATCAGGAGTCCTAAGATTTTCGTTCTAAAAAAAGTAAAAGAAAATGAAATCAGTTAGGCTCGGATTCTCTATCAAAAGTCCAACACCAGGCTAATGATCGTGAATTTAAAATCACAGATAAAGAATAAGACATTAGTTTGCACTTGAAAATGATTTTCTGTGCAACTTAAAAATCCGTTCTCTAATATATTATGATAATAGACATTTGACATGCAATGTATAAAATTTTCTTATTACAGACTGGCGTTTTCACTGTTCTGAAGCTCATCCGAAGCGAATTGAAATAGTTATTTTGCTAAAGTATCTGTATGGAATGATTTGATCAAAGCTTACCGGTGAAACCCCGTCGACATCTCTTGGTTGAGTTGTTGCTGAGGATGTTTAGCTACAAACGTGATATCTTTCCTCTATTCTCAGGGTATTTATATACGATTTCAAACAGCTCGCCATGAAATTCGTGACGAAGGCTTCTCCAACCACTCGGTTTCAGCTTCGTTTACGGACTAATTGATTCCAGCTAAAACATTTAATTCAATTGTATTTCGAAAAGACTTTCTTTTGGATACATTTGGGCTTTTTGCGCTCGTTAACCGTGCTTGATTGTGGCCATTCAAATACACAGGGCGGCCATGACTTATTATTTTTGCAGAAGTATGATTTCGTTTTAATACTTCATGCCTAATTCAATGACAGCACTTGGCAACGAATACGAATTACCCTCGACCATCGCTGTGACTGATCATCTTGAGCACTCGATTGCTCACCATACATGGAGTTAGTCTCTAGGACAAAAAAAATGTGTCAGAACAAAACTGCGAAAAAATATCACAGTCGTTTCAAAGGCAGACATGTACAGTCCATTTTGAATCGGCGTTGGATGAGCTATGGTGGCAAATTTGTTGTGTGATATTCGTTGGTTTGTAAAATGTACAAATATGTTGCCTAGGTTCGTTCAAAATATTTATCATTTAGCAACACTTGTTCATTTCACTTTTCTCTTCTTCTAACAACAGTTTTATATTGATACTAATTCAGCTACAACCTGCCTTTGCTTTAACATTCCAATGTGTACTAGACTATGAATGTCGGATACGGAACTGGAACCCTCGCGAGGAAGGCACGTTCGTTTTGACCCATATTCCGGACAACTATACGGAGGTGAAACTAACCAATCTGTTGCTCTCGTCAGTCAATAGTGCGCTCGTGGAGGATCACGTTTTGGCTGGCGTCCGGTTGATGGTATTAACAATTGTAAAATCTGCGATTCGAAGTTTTAAAGTGAAGGACAACAGCCGTCTGACATTTTTAGGGCTTGAGTATACCTATCTCAACACGCTGAACTTCGGGGTAAACTCCACAATCCAGGTGTTGAAAGTAGATTCCAGCAGGCTAGAACAGATGCCTCGATCGATTGCCACACTGAGCGAACTAGTACGTCTAACGATCACCAAGTCAATAATACGGGCAGTGAATTTAGATTTTATGGGCGGACTTAAAAAGTTGCAATTTTTGGACTTGAGCAAAAATAAGATCAACGCATTGTACTACAGAGCCCAACCGGAGCTTTACCCTGTGCTACGTGACGTGTATCTGCGGGGCAACAAGCTGCAAAGCATCAACACGGATCTGTTCAACTCCATGATAGCGCTGCATACGCTCGACCTATCCCACAATCAAATAAGCGTGGTGTCCGGGTCATTGAAGTCGAGCAACTTATCATTCCTAGACCTATCCTTCAATCGCATAAAAAAGTTGGACTGTTGTCAGTGGGTGATTCCGAATATTCATAATTTTATCATATCGAAAAACCAGTTGTTAAAACTACCAATGTGTATAGAGTCAGTGTTTGGAAATATAACTGGCTTCAACGTTCACCACAACCAGCTGCATCTCGACGAAATGTGGAAGTTCGCAGGAATGCGATACCTAACTGCACTCAAACTATCTCACAACAATTTGCGTCATGTAACCCTGAACGCAGATACGCTTCCACCGAATCTACTTTTTTTGGATATGAGCCACAACAAGGTTCAGCAGCTGGACTTAAAATATATTCCAAACGAGAGATTTCGTATCAATATATCATATAATTGTATAACACACCTCGACTGGGACAGTATCCCTTTGAAGTTAGCGGAGTGGCTCAAGGATGCAAACCCTTTCGATTGTGCTTCTGCAAGTCACTCGCCACTAACTGAATTTCTTAAAACCATGCCACCAGAATGTTTGAAAAAAATTCACGAGTGTGAATCGTTACAGAGAAGAATATAGAACACGAATAACGCCAAAGCGTTGATTCTTAAAAATACACTGACGATAAAATATGTTTAATAAATATTTAGAAGGCGGTGATAAAACAGAATGCAGTATCTATCACTCAATTAGAGAATAAGAAGGTGTAGTATTTCAAGTTATTTCTGATTGACTAGTTAAAGTAAAATTTGACTGTACATACGAACATGTAATATCATTTGTATTGCCTCAGTCGATGGTGTTAAAGATGGTTTACCACTAGAATCCAAATTGGGGTCATTTTGACCTAAACGCGAGTTTCACATTTAATATCTCAAAAACGGCTGAATATTAAAAAAAAGGCTTTTCTTAAAATCCAAAGTAGCATCTAAGAAAAATATTTTTTTGTTGGACCAATTCCCAGAACCAATTTGACTATCCCTAGAATGCTTTTTAGGGGTCATTTTGACCCCTGTTTTTCAAAGCGCTGTAGCTTTGTTAGTTTTTAAGATTTTTTAATTCCGTAAACGGCTTCTTTCAAGCCTATTTGTTTACTACCTTCTGACGTTTTTCGGTCCACCTCACCTAGCTCACCTCCGCTAGCTCGGTGCATAGTAAAAAAGAACGGGATTTCGCTAAAGTCAAAAACTGAAAAAGTGCAATTTCTTGCGGGAAAAATTTTTTTGCAGTAAATTTAAAGATGCAAAAGCAAATGCAAGGCGCAACAAATAATGCATAACTCTTCCATACTTGGAATTTTTTTATGTAAAGATTTCATTTCTTTTAAACTTTCTAATTAGTTGTAGAGTGTTTTATCTAGTGGAACAATTGAGAAAGTTTTGAATTTTACGAACAAATGCGTCTTTTCAACATGATAATTAATTGTATTCGAAATTCCCAATCTATCAAAAAAGCAAAATGTTAGTTAAGGGGTTGAAACCTTAACCTTGGTTTGCCTACGGAAATCTCAACGGAACACACTTAACCACACCACACTTAAGACAATAATTGTAGTACAGTTTGGTGATGATTTCACTCAACTGTCACTTGTGACATATGCTTCATAAATCATAGGTGCGTCGTGATGACGGTCGCGTAATCGCTCCCAAAGTTGTGTGCATCCTTGTGGGGCCAAGCTCTTAATTAAACTCCCCAAGTGCTGGCAACCCATCATTAATCCTCTCTGCCTTGCGCTCGTTGCAGAATTCCGCATCAGCAAGTACTGCGGTGGGCACCTCATAGTGGGCAACGAGGTCCACTGGGAGTCGCTGGACGGTGACGACGAGGAGGACGAGGACGCCGTCGGAGAGGATAACAGCGAGCAAACCACCACCAACCAGGCCGGAAGTGCTGGACCGAGCTGGCAGCAGTCGAACGGGGAGCCTATGCTCGATGGAGCCGCTAATGATGCTCGATGGCACGATCCCGGGGAGGATGGCGCAGGTGCGGAAGATTTACGGGTTGCATCGGCCTTCGAGCATGATTACGGAGGCCCGTACCAACGGATGGTCCGTGCCGGGGAGCCTCGCGCCGAAGCGCTCCAGGCGGCCACGGTGCACTCGTTCCATAATTTGAAGATATTTAAACCCATCGACGAGCCGGAGCTCCAACAGCAGCAGCATCAGCATCAGCAGCAGCAGCAGCAGCAAAAGCAGCACGAACACCAACAGCAGAATGATACGGACGAACGCAATCCCGAAACGGAAGCTACTCGCAACCGGAACCGGCAGAGGCAGAAAGTTTTCTCGCAGGTAATTTAATGGCACATGCTATCAATTGCATACACGGTACCCTTTTGCTTGTGAACTTGTCTATTGGTTTGTAATAACTGGCTGGAACTCATCCAAATGAGTCGAATGTTTTCTTTGGTCTTGTCGATATGCAGCCAGTACACCAACTTGGAACACGTCAGGTGGAACTCACAGACAATACAATGCTCCATAATGGAACAAGCAGCTACGTGGCCCGTCTATAAGACGTTGTTGACGCAGGTGAACTGTCTGTCAATCAGTAGAATAGCTTCCTAAAATGATATTTGAAGTAAAAAGATATAACGATGTCACATAGAAGATATCATACGCATAAGGAGTCATCTTTAGCATCTTTCATGTTAATGATTGAAGAAATTACACAACAGAGAATTTATTTCGAGTAATTTAAAAACCGTCCGGTTTCTTGGGGCACACCTACAGCGGTACGATGCTTCCACCCAGGGCTAGGAAACTATTGTGCACCGCCTTCAGTGCGGCCTCGATATTTGCAGGCGACAGTGGGAACTGCCCGAGCGTCGTTTCCAGGTTGTTAATGTTGGTCTGGAAGGTTTTCAGCGCGTTCTGCATTTTGGTGCGCTGTGCGAGTGGCACCGAGCTGCTGTTGGTCGTTCCGTACGTCGCGTAGAGGTTCCTGATGCCCGTTATAGCTGTTTTAGCCTTCTGCAGGGCCACCTGCACGTTGATGTCGCTCATCACGTCGTTGACGGCCAGTGTCAGGTCCTTCACCAGTCCAAGCATATTCCCCAGTCCTTGTTGCATCCTTAAGACGTTGGGCGATTTTGACTGCGCACTACCGGTGGCCTGATACACGAAATTAAAGATACGGCTAAGTGTTGGGTTTCGGCTCGCTGGCCACTTTGGTAGAACTCACCACAAAGGCGCACAGGACAACGGAAAGCAGGAGAAACTTCATGATGTAGCGCCGGTTGGATGCAGTTATCGTTGCCTCGTGTTAGAAGTCCGTGTAAAACGGCTCAAGATCCAAACTTAAAATGATCGCCTGGGAACCAGTACTGATTTCGTTTTATCGACGAGCGACCAACAAGGCCTTCGCAGCGAAAAGGTGTTTGCATGGGCGTCATTCGATACACCTGTTTAATCATTCTCTCACACATTTATCGTTGGGTGGTGCGTTCTTGGACGTGTTTCTTCCAAATATCGTCCGTCTATCTTCTTTGTGACGCATGTGTATTCGAGACATCGGGCGCCAGTCTTCGCCGTTATATGGTCTTTTTTCAGTGACAGTGATTTAGATAAAACAAACTTTGGTTTTATCATCAAAACTACATCTATTTAAGCTTGGCACTCTAATAATTATCTTAAACAGTAAGAAAAAATACGAATTTGTATATGAAAACAACTAAATCGAGACAGATACTATAAAAGGATGAAGGTTACTTTATTTGAATGAGTGTACATTGCTACGAATTCTCTCTCAAACATCCAATACCTCAAAGGAGAGTGACAACTTTCTTAATGAGTTTTGTTAACTTAAATTTAACATTTAAAATTAAAAAGTGAGACACGGACAAGAGAACCCTTGGGTGCCATTGTGATGATGTTTCAGATGGATACATTTATTTTGATTTATCTTGCCCTAAAGACCTGGGCCAGTGGCGTCAGCGCACAACCATCTAGGCCAGAACAAACACACACACACACCAGGGGTGGTGTTGCAATGAATGTACGCAATAAATAAAATAAATGAAACCATTTCCACGTAGGGGTGGATGGGCCCTCTCAAAATGGGCTGGTCATGGATGTTAAAAGGTTGGGGTACCCAGTCCCGCGACCCTGTTACGCTAACCCCATCAGGGCAGGTCAAAGCTGAAGGTGTCATTTGTCCGTTTTTTATCGTCGTTCCCTTCTCGTGCCCTGCGACATTGCTAAATTCCGCAAATTAATGGGAGTTTTCATTTCGTTTCTCCACTGTTTAATTTTCTACTCATTGGACCGCGTCACTAGGACTTTCGTGTGCTGAAAATTTTGCCAAGCAATTTGGACGTCGTGGAGGACATCAAGCAGATTGGCAACGAGTACTACTTCAAGAAGGACGTCGAGATCGTGGTGGACGACAGCGAGAATGAAATCATCGACGGAAGGGAGGAGCAACCGGTGGTGATGGTGGACACCGCCGGGCAGCAGCGAGGGGTGGACGACTTCAGGGGGACCACGAGCGACGGCAGTGAGCAAACCGAAACGCTGGACATCGTGGTCCTGCCGGCGCCGACGAAGGACGTGGAAATTTACGACACCGAACTGCTACCAACGGAAGCGACCACTCGCGAATCGGAAGGCGATATCAGTGTCATCGGGTTGATAACGCCGACCCGCATGGGAACCACTGGAGCGTCTACTACAGTCGTGAGACCGTCGGATTCTCCAGCCCTCTCTGTCGTGGAAACGACCCTCGGCCACTGGGACGAAACTGGGTTTGATCTTCCGGAGCAGGAGGGAGCGGACAATCGAACCAAGGACACTGGTGCCTTTTCGGAGAGCGACAGTACGCCGTTCAGTTTTAACAACCGAACGTTTCAGAACATTCAAGACACGGTCCGGCGGCAGGAACTCGACGAAAGCCAGGGTCCCTATCCACCGCTTGGTAGTTACGACGAGGATGAAAGAGACGACGAAGACGATTTCGACGATGTTGATGATAACGGTAGCAACGTGGGACGTACCGACCACGATTTGGATGGTTCGTCCGAAAGGCCGCACAAAAAGTATATCAGGTAACTTAAGATTTACTTTTACGTGTGGTAGAAACTAAGTTCCACATGGTCTCAATTCTCGATTTCCAGCGTGCAACGGACGCAGTTGAACCATCCCCTTCATCAAGGATTCCTTATGACCCCCAGCTATCCGAAGTACTACATCGGTGAAAGTATCTGTCGGTGGACATTGCATGCCGGGCTGCATCAGCGTATAAAGTTAACCGTGCTGGATTTAGCGCTGCGATGTAAGTAGTGCGGCACCTAGGAAAGGAACTATGTAACCATTATTCTAGACTGTGTTCATTCCCTTTCCCATCTAATCTTTCATCTCTCGTTTGGCAGTTGACGAGGAATGTCGGGATTATCTGCAAGTAGTCGATTTGAACACGAATCGAACGCTCTTCCGCAGCTGCACGGAAAGCAATCGGCTAATCGAGATCGTCAGCGTAGAGGAGAGGCTTGAGGTAGGTAAATCGCGTCACTGTGCCTGGGAGGCACATACGTGAAGTATGTAAAGTATGATTAATAGCTTTCTTCAAATGCGTCATTCGATTGTGGCCATTGCCACGTACGGTTGTATCCTTGAGCGTGCAGGATGTTCTAACATATGCATTTTGTTTCTTTTCACGCGTCGCTCGTTCTACAACCTTCCATCCAGGTTTCCATACACACAACAACCAAAGTTATCTATCCCAAGCGGGGCGTGCTGATACATTACACAGGTGAGTGTACTGTTTGATTTTGACCAGCTGGTTATTTACCCTTGGGCTCGTTTTGAATCGATAACAACATGGCAGTAAATGGAGGTGTATTGCTGCGATAAATTATGCTTTTGGATGAGACAAATTTGTATCGAGAAACCAATGAACTAACATTTAGCATAATGAGTAACGCACAGTTGAGTTTAAAGTAAACATTAGCTTACTTAACAAACGAAAAATTCATCGACTTAACGAAACAACGACCGTTCTTCAAAATTGTTCGATTTGCAGGCGCCCAGAGGTATGCAATGGGCATTACATTGTTGTGCTGATAGTCCTTTTGGTTTTTAGTCGATGAGTTTTTAATTCGTTATGTTGGATGGAACAGTGCAATTGGATGAAATTGTCTAAGAAAACTATTTTCCATGAAACATAAGTTTAAGGAATGCTGTACAATAATCCTAAGACTGCAATAAAACCGTAAATGGTAAGTTAAGAGTTATACCATCATTTGGAGTTGGACCACGGTTTAAACAATGTACGAGATATCCAAATCATTCAGCTGCTACCTTAGTGGTCAGTTACATTTTCTTACACTATATAAGATGCGCAAAGCATTTCAGTTCTCTTCAAACTCATTAATTACCGTGAGAAAAGCGGCAATTTATAAACAACAAATCGATGAGCCACGGAACCGAAAACGAGCACAATGCACCCAGGGGGTCATTACCCATGCTGGCCAAGGGTAACATATTCTAAAATAAGAAGACGTATGTTTCCCTGTTCCCCCTAGAGGTGGTAGGATTTTTCCTTCACACGCTATTTGTTTAATTTCTTAGGACACTCTTTTACATGAAAAATTATTCACGTGATTCTAGCACTTTTGCTGCAATGCTTTTCAATAAACCGAATTACAGTGGATGTTGCAATACTTTTCTGATAATAATAAGTGTAATTGCGTTTACAGCGCATAAATAAAGCCGACGACATTTCTTCGTTTCGCTCCGTTTCTTTCTTTTGCTCAGTGGTAGCCAAAAAAATGGTTGAGTGTTGAATACTTGTATTATGTTCTTAACATGTTTGCTCTAGAATTTGATGAATTAGTAATAATTTAATCGAATTCTCGGACAAGATCATTATTTTACTACAGGTATTTTTTTTAAATTTATTACACGCATTTCTGACTGGTTCGTTGCAACATATTAAAGTTTTTACATTTTTAAGACAGTGGACAGTTAAAAAATTAGCATATCCTCTATTGGTGTTATTTGAAGTTGTTCTTAATTTGTTAGTCAATTGTAAATTTCATTTTCAAGAAACAAAATTATCTTCGGATTCGGAAATAAATTTAATGCAAGGACTTTTGCCTAATGTAAATTTTTCTAGATCGGGAATTTGGAAACCTTACTTTGGCTCAGCATTTTTATTACTCGCTTGACTTCCTGACCCGACAAGGTTGCCGACCACTGCGATTTATGATTTCTCTCCCTATATCTCTCTCGCTGCTCAGTGAATTCTCTCCGATTATGCTGGCCTTTGGCGGTTATGTGCCTTTCCTTGTTTATCTTCTTCGTTCATTTAATCTTTCCCGTTCCCTCTTTCTAATTCTAGCGCTAGGATGCGAAGTGCCCTCGCCGACGCCGGGCCACATGCAGCTGGTCCGACGGACCGAGCGTCGAGCGAAATTCGTCTGTGATCCGCTGTACGTGTTTCCCGACACGGGCGAAAGCAGTCGCGAGCTGATCTGCACAGCGAAGCACACGTGGAACCGTCCGCTGCCGGCCTGCATCGGTGAGTATCCGTCGCCAGCTGGTGCATTTGTGGCAGCAATTGCACTTCCGGCAACGCTTTACTTTCACTTTCGTGCGTGTAGAACACGCCTCGATGGCGAAAAAAAGGGGCGCTGTCCGAAAAAGAGAGTTACCCCACGGATTGTGTGTATGTTTTCTCGCGAAGGATTGAAGCAACTTTGGTATTATGAACGGCGGAAGAAGAGCATCTTCGGAGGAGGGTAAAGAATTATTCCCGAGTGGCAAAACCAAACACACAATGCGCAGTTCGCGTTCGTTCGGTTGGTTGTTTTGTGAAAACAGTTCAAAGTGGATGACATTTGACCGATTTGTGCGTGATACACAATAAGCAGCGGCCAGAGGAAACAGTGATAGCGTTTCCTGTTTGTTTACCGTCAACAACCGCTCGCCTACCGACGTCAATGGCGAAAGGACTGTATGCGTTGGTGCATTTCGTTGTGTGCGTTTCAAGCGAGAAAGTTAAGGGAAGCTGGGTCGCATTGCAACGACGTATTTTATAGTCTCTCTGCCCCGCTTTTTCTATAAATATTTTTTCCTTCTATCCTGCCGCCTTCAATATGACGTTATGAGTAGGATTTACATTAGGCTTCTATTGACTCACTCAAAAGAGTCCTTAAATTTGACAATCCCTTTTTTGAGGGACGAATTTTTTTTTTTGTAACAGAAAACATGCGTTGTATATGTGTTTTCAAACCGAACTGATATGCTATTAATTCCTTTGGGAAAACTTAAAAAAACAATAAAGAGTTATTGTTGTACAGAGGCAATGTCTCTATTGCCCCAACTTGCCCTACAATGCATGTTGTGCCCACCAGAATGCATTTTGTTGCACATTGTGTAGGTTGAAATGACCATGTTGGTTTTATTCAGTCAATATATTTCATACGTTTAAAAACTGCAGATATTGACGAATTGTGTCCGTTAAACTAGTAAGTATTACTAGTCTTACTAGGTTCTTTAATAGCCTGTATTTGTAAAAACCATTATTCATAATGGAAACTGGTAAAACGATGTAGGTGGTTGCCGATGCCCGAAGTGGTGGCATTTTACTCAACATTGTGCTCAAGTGAACGAGGTCCGGCAAGTGTTCAACTATGAAACTGAGTGTTGGACCATCGTTCCTAACGCAGCAGATATTTTAAATGAAAATTTTGCGTCTCCAAAAACGTGTCTACTTCCGAACGATGGGACACAATTGGATGTATTTGTGACGTTGCCACTACGAAACTGTCGTCGGTTAAATATAAACGCACAATCGTCAACCATTCCGTAAACAACCGTTCGGTATCTGTTTTTCATCTCCTTTTTCAACGTTTTGAAAATGTAACACTACCGTTTCCATCACCGGCGGACCACGTGCGCGCAACCCAACGTGTCACTTTACACTTCACGGATGCCGAATATCATTGAGGTCGTTCACACGCAATCGCTAACTAGTAGCGCCCAGCATGGAAATGCGTATGTGTATGCTGTAACAACAAACGTATGGCAAGGGATTGCTGGAAAACATCATTACATCATCATTAGTATCATATTGGCTTTCTTAAATATTGGAAACAAATGTTCCACGTTAGGAAATATTTCTATTGCATTTTTTGCGACGTGTAGCCTGGCTTATACCATTTTGATTAATTCATTCATAATCAAATTCACTATGATTGCTGTAGCTTACTGTATGTAAAATTCTTTTATTGGAAAAAATTGGAATAATGCAAATTTATTAAACTGATGTTGGCGACTCCAGGTCTTATTCGCTATATAAGACCGCTATACGAACTGCTGGCGCCAGACCTAACGGTTTGTACAGAATATTGCTGAAAGACATGGCGAAAAACAAAAAAGCCATGGTTGACATTAGTTGGGCAAGCGAGCTAAATGTATTCAACATGGTCGCATTGAATCTTCTCTAGCGAAATGAGCATGGATGATTTTTTTTCTACAAAAGACACGGATTAATTTTATATTCAACCAATGCCCAGAATGATTAATGAACGGCGGAAGAAGATCGTAAAAAACGAAAAGTAGAGTTGAAGATGGAACTTGTATAAAACAAACCAAATCTTTACGAACTAGGAGCGTTTGGTTGTTGGATGGTTTTACCATTTTTTGATAATTCTGGACGGTGAAACGTCTGCTGTAATCTGTACAAAATTTCATTGTATCAACACTGCGTTTTTTAAATGCTTGCAAATTCCAAATTATCCGTCAGCATGGTTTTCAATTGGTTAATTTTTCATTTCAATTTTATGCAACTTCTATTAACTTCTGATGAAACATTTGGTTTTAAGTATACTAGTAAAATCGTTGGATCAACATTATAATGTAGTGCAGTGAATGCTGTACATTCAGTAGATAAAACGGTTGGAAGAGCTTTGGTCCCGTTTTGAAGTGAATGAATAATGTGACGTTTCCTCCTTCGTTTATCTCATAAAAGGACTTTATTATTCATGTCCCAAATACCATCAAAATGAATTTACCCAGCAATGAGGTGATTTCGATTCTATATCCATCCGTTCATTTTGTAACATGCCCAGAATAGTGCATAATTTTATTTTGTTTACTCTTTCTAATCAGTTGGTATGATAATGTCCTTTTTTATACCATTGGTACAGAAACTGTCCTATCTTAGCAAGCTTCGACATGATGTTTACTTACACCATCGATATAATTTCCTTCTTAGCATGGTGTCTAGTTTCGTGCTGTAAGCTTCTCGGGATTATTTAGGCCATTTTGTGAGTGAGTTCTTTATTCAAAAGTATCTGTTATCGCTACGGATTTCTCGGTGACGATTGGATAATTTAGTCTGACTTCATCATAACATTAAATTGGCTTTGGAATGTCGAATGTCGGAAGGCCGCACAATTTATCCCCCGAGCAGCTTGATTGACCATTCCATCCCATTCCGATGGCATAATGAAAGTATTCCAGCTGATAGTGAACACTCCTCGTGTCCAGTTCGCATTATCTGCGGCTGCGGAAACCTCGCGCTTCTCTGTGGACGGTTTCTCCGACCAAGCTTATACTCTTATCACCTCCATTGAACTCTACTGATTGCTACTCGTTGGTCTACACGGGCTTGCACATTATGTGTGCGCCCTTCAGAGCTGATTCAGTCAAGTTCGAACCTTTGGGGCCCGTTGGTTGGTCGGTTCATTCCCAGGAAGTGTTCAATCGCTCTTTGTCGCAACCGTGTGCCCATCATCGCAGGGGGTTTGGTTAAGTAACTAATCGTTCAGTTCAGCACAACACCGGACCAACGCATAGCTGAACCACCAAACGTTGTTGAACCTAGCCATTGCTAATGTTGCGTCGTTGTTGCGTTCTTTCCGATGTTTATTTTTAGAAAAACGAGCTACCGAAGGAAGTGGTCTAGTGTCCCATTACGAACAGACGCGCCGGTTCGGTGATATTGACAGCATGTCGGATAAGCAGGCGGACACCGTTTACGGTAGGTGGTTGTTCGGTAATTCGTGTTGATTATGATTTTAATTGTTTCTCCTTCTCGTGTCTTTTTAGATATTCTCATCCCATCGTTCATCATCGCTGGCCTATTTATTGTTAATGGCATCGTGTTTGCGGTGATCATGCGCTACCGCAACAAGCGAAAGCAACGCCTTGATCTAGAGAGTAAGGAACTAGCGGAACTGTAGAAAAACCTTATCGTTGTCCATCCACTCACACCACACCAACCCCAAAACGGCATGATTGTCCCGGGATGCAACATAACACACAAATTTGAGCCATGATCAACAGCAAAATAGACATATATCCTCGGTTGGAATGGGTTGCTTTCGGCGAGTTTGGAACAATGAATGGAAGGAGTGCAAGCTAAATTGAAAATGAAAAACAAATTGCAAAAAAGAAATCGTCCATCGCTCGAACACTAAAATCCTTCGCATCATCTTTACCGTCGTGTAACACTTTCGACTCCGTGTCTTTCACGGGTACTTCGGCGATTGGGAGAGATTATCTTGGTATAGCATTGAAGTGAATGCGTTTCTTTGCGTCCTGCACGCCTGAACAGATCGTCACCAGTGAGGAAAACATTGCAGCGAAAGAATCTTTCGAGTACGATGGCGCGCCAATGGATCGGAATACGGGATGCTGCTGGAAGTCGTACCTCTTTCAAATGCCGTTAAACCGATAGTAAACCGAGAGATGGCGAGGAAAAACCCGACACAATTGCACCAAAATCCAACTTTTAAAATGCACGCTTTACGAAAGTGGTAAGGAAGAGTCCGATACGCTGTGGTTTATTTGGTAGTAAACATGCGGTGGTTCGATGGCAGATGCTCTGACAGTGTGGTGCGTTTCGTAGCGCAAGGATGTTATATAACGATGGGTGAAAAATTGTACAAAAATGGCATGTAGATCGGTGCTGCTACACAAGAGGCACAAGATATCAGAAAGACTGTAGAGCGAGCGGGCAACGTCGGATGTAAAAAGAATGTCCCTGTGGAATGAGAAGT
>KE525284.1:49423-80054 GCA_000441895.2 Anopheles sinensis | reverse complement strand
CGAGCACACACACACGTACACGTACTCAAACACACACACACAAAAGCCTTGTGCCACTCTGGTCGATGAGTATTCGGTTAGTACTACATCCCATCCGACATTGCAACCATTTTATAAGAGTACACATCTTGTTGGATCGAGCTTCGGGGAAAGGGCGGCTTCGGAGGATGGGGTCGGATTTGACGATATATGGGAGACATCTTCGTTCGAAAAGATTTGTCAACATCCCATACCAGCAAGGCAATCGTTTTCCACCGTCGAACGGCTGGAGCTCTATGGCCATCTTTTTCTTTTGCCTCAACAAGAACACACGCCCGTGCGGTGGAGGTCTAGTATGGAGATCACTTGTACAAATTGATCGACTAACACGAATTGCGTGTACCATCCATAGGCCTACGTCGGCTAGCAGTGCGATGGCGCATGGAGCCGGATGGATGCTTTGATTGTGGGAAGGGGAGCAATATCACAACAAGAGGAGCACCGGGAGAAGAGCGCTGGAGTTGAATGACGTCCATGTTTGCGACGTCCCAGTCCTTGAAGTAAGGTTCAGTGTGTGTAGAGCGTCTGATTGGGGCTTGGAGATGTTTTTCAAATCAGTGTTACATTTTCAACCCCACCGGATAATGCGAAGGGTTCTTATGATAGCAGAACCATTGAATCCAACATACATATGGAAATTTTTACTAACGTCAATGGTATTTCATCCCTCACCAGGCCCTATCTGCTTCCGAAGCCACGTGCGGTCGATTGTCAAACTGGTAACTCGGCTTTTCTGGTGGAGAATTAGACGTCATCCTCCAATCGCCATTCATTCGGGACAGCCTAAGAGAACTCTACCGCAAAGATCGTTTGGTGTCATTCGTATGACCATTTCACCAGCGCCTGATGAACCTTCAGGGTTCGGGTAAACATTGCCCTACATCCTTTGAGCCTAACATTTGTATCATAGACAACATCACGACGTCACCAAAACTATTATATTTTCAAAATCTCAAACAATTTTTTCATATTTTTCTTTTCTTCAATAAATTCTTAAGATGATCTCTTGAATTTACGTCAGTGCATTGATTTTTTCTATCTTCATCTTCGAACACCCAGAGGCCGCAGATTTTTTAAACCTTCCTTAAGACATTACGGTCAGTCTAATCCTAACCTGTCCTCAGAGAGGGTCCTACCCACGCAGAGAAGCATGTGTCTCTTCAAAATACTAATTTACTCTTCAGCAAAAGGAAATTAGCAAGAGATAATGTTTTAGATGGAGTCATTTGTAATCGTAACCCGTTGAAGATGATTAGCGGACTTTATTTTTTAATGTTTTTCCTGTCAAAAATGTTGACTTCCTGGTCAGGTTCCTAACGGACGTTAGGCGTAAGATCGGATCGGTGGAACTCGTTACGTAATACAATAATGAAATGAAAATACATTTCTACAATGGTTCTCTTAGCAACTTTAATAGCTAGTGCATTTAAGCCTTTTTTTGAGAAAAACCTGAAAAGTTGTTACAAAAACCAGGTACTTATGGAACCACAGCTTCTCTTGCAGATTGTTCAAGTAGTTCAATCACACAAGTAGTAGTACCGACAAGGATCTTTCTCTGCAACAATGGTACTTGAAAATCTCCTACTTTATGAATGGGCCGCTTGTAAATGATTGTCCCCATCGGAATCATCCTAGACAATTGGTTTGAAGTGACCGTGTTTTTTCCTTACTGAACACCGATTAGATAAAGTAGCAAAGAGTTGTGGCCTTACGGTGTTTCGCAATGATCATCGGTTCGTTTGCATAATTACGGCAAAACAATAAAAAACTGTTTTGGAAACTAACCTCCAAATTATAAGTGCCTAAATTTTTGTATCTTCTACGAACTTATTGTTGGCCGTGGATGAGGGTTGAACAATAAGCTCGGTTAGAAGTTAGAGAAGTTAGGATGACATACAAGAAGATAACATTTTACGTTGAAGCCAAGCAGGAGCTAATAAGCTAGTAAATGTAGTTTAAAAAGCAACCCTCTGAAGCATAACACCTTGAGGTGGCATGAATAATGAATACGGTAGAAACAAACTATGATAAAAATGTTAATTGTTTTACTATTCGTGCCTCCAGTGTGTCTATATAACACTCTTCAACACTGTTTCAGTGCACTTCGAAGTTCTTTTCGTGCTGCGCGCCACAGTTTCAAGCGCAAACTCAAATTTTACGATAGTTTAGTTCGGAAATTTCCCTGACCAACGCTAATCTGTGGATCTTTCCACGCGGCTGGTGGGCCTCCCCCAGTTTGGAGCATGCCACAGGCAATCAATTGACGCTGCCAATTCCACTAATTCCCTTTAAGCCTGTCACTTCTATTGGACAGCCCCTTATCAATTAACAAAACACTGCTCGAAAGCTCGTCCCATCATCAGCGTATAGGCTGGAATATCTCACCGTACGCTATTATCGAAAGTGATAGTAAAAGATTACGTTATCAGCAATTTGTTGTGCTTGTAAACCGCTGTCGGTCGGGGTTGTGCCTCCCAGGTGACGGTGTGAACGACTAGTTCCTTCCCATTAGTCGACCGAATTGGAAGGTTTTTGCACCCGGGGTGCAAACTTAGTTGGGAGTCCGTAAGTACTTATCCTCTCCCCAAGTCACATGATGGGCTACCGTTTACTGCTGGTGGCCAGTTGCCTGATTGGAGGTATCGTGGCATTGCCGGTGGATTTCAAACAGTCGGATCTGAAAGACTTTACCTTCGATGAAATCATTCCGAACCAGTTTGGTTTGAGGGGATTCAACGGAACGTGGCTATCCGGGAGCGAGCTGCTCTACCGCGAACCATCGACGGGGAACTATGTCAAGCTGAACGTCAACAGTGGGGAGAGTTCCGTGCTGCTATCCAGCGATGCATTGGTAAGGTCCACGGCCGAGGTCCAGGTGCTTTTGGTTTGTTCTGATTTATCTTACAAATGCACGAATGTGCTTTTCTCATCACTAGAGTGGATTTAGAGGAGCCTCGGTGCAGATGATCAAGCCGGACTTCACGAAAGTACTCGTCCGTTACGACGTCCGAACGGTAAGGTATTTGGACCTGTTTCTAAACGAACGAAAATAACGTATCCTTCTGTTTTTGCTTCAGGTCTTTAGACATTCCTCGCTATCGAAGTATGCCATTTACGATACATTGACGAGGTAAGTGCTGTTCAACTGATAACATGTTATTTCTCGGTCCTCAGTAGGCCATTAAACCTTGTCGTACTTGGGACTACCGTCCCGAATGATTTTATTCAACAGTTACTTGGATATTTGTCTTCAATGGCTATCGATTGTTCACATTCACATTTGTTTAATATTTTTTCTTGTGATGGTTTTTTTTTGTCTAGTGAGACCTACCATATCGCCAATCAGGAGGAGGTATCAATCTGCATTCTTGCACCAACCGGGCAAAGTTTGGCCTACGTGAAGGACAACAACGTCTACTATCGCGCTAGTCTGTTGGAAGCGACGGAGACGTCCCTCACCGAGGACGGCGTTCCGGGCATCATCTACAATGGTATCCCGGATTGGGTGTACGAGGAGGAAGTGTTCGGTACCGACGCAACTCTCTGGTTCTCACCGGACGGCCAACGGCTTGCGATGGCGAGCTTCGACGATCGGGAGGTGAAGGAGTTTTCCTACCACGTCTACGGCGGCCCGGACGATCCGGACAACCAGTACCCGGAGGAACTGCGCATTCGCTACCCGAAGGTGAACACCACCAACCCGATCGTGCATCTGCGCGTGAAGAACCTGGCCGCCGGCCAAACAAACTCCCCGTGGGTTGAGCTACCCGCACCGGTAGCGATCGTCAGTGAGGATCACGTCCTTGGCACGGTGAACTGGGTCAGCTCGAGTGTGGTCGGTGCGATCTGGACCAATCGACGACAGAACATTGCCACGTTCCAGAAGTGCCAGGCGGACGACGGTACCTGCGACGAAGAGATCCGCTTCGATAGACCTCACGGATGGTACGATCTGTACACGCCGGTGTGCTATGGAACCGGTGAAAGTGCCCGATGCTTCCTGATGGGAGAGAACAATGGATGGCGCGCTATTCTGGAGCTGGGTGGAACCGAAGTGCAAACACGCACTCCGGAACGTTTTACCGTGTCTTCGATCAATGGATACGATCAGCAGACTGGTGATATCTTCTACACGGCGGTTCCGGCCAGTGCTCCGCACCATCGTCATGTGTATCGGAATGAGGAGTGTCTCACCTGTGATCTGCGCGACATGGACTCGATTGCGTGTAACTTTGCTAGCGTGTCGTTCAGTCCGGATATGTCGTATATGGCTGCGACGTGCTCAGGACCGACACCGTCCTACACGCAGATCTTCCGTACCAGCGATCGCCAGCTGGTACTCGACTGGGAAGCAAACCTGGAGAGACGCGAACAGCTCAAGCAGTACAAACAAGTTCAGGTGCGGTTCCTGCGCGTACCAGTTGGAGACGGTTCGTTCATGGCCTCCGTGCGTCTGTACCTTCCTCCGGAGATCGACTTCGACGGCGGAACCACCACCGAGAAGTATCCAATGATTGTGTATGTGTACGCGGGTCCAAACTCTGTAGGCGTCACTGCTAGCTTTGGTATCGGGTTCTCCAACTACATGGCCACCACCAAGCGTACCATCTACGCTCAAATCGATGGTCGCGGCACGGGCAACCAAGGTTACGAGTTCCTGTTCTCCATCAACAACCGACTCGGGACGTACGAGATGGAGGACCAGATTGCGGTGGCGCAGTACCTGCAGAAGACGTACAGCTTCATCGATCCGGCCCGCACCGGTATCTGGGGTTCGAGCTACGGCGGGTATGCGACCGCAATGACACTCGAAAAGGATCACGAACAGGTGTACCGTTGCGGTATCTCGGTCGCACCGGTTACCTCGTGGATGTTCTATGGTAAGCATTAGAGCTACGCCTCTTCCAGCACTTTCTGCTAAGTCGCTAACCGATCTCGATACGATACAGATTCCATCTACACCGAGCGCTACATGGGCCGGCCGACGGACAATGCGATTGGATATAATCAGAGCGACATCAGCAGCTTCACCGAGGAGCTGAAGAATCATCTTTTCCTGCTGATTCACGGTACCGCCGACGATAACGTGCACTATCAGCAGTCGATGGTGTTCGTGCGGGCCCTACTGGACCATGACGTAGACTTCGAGCAGATGGTACGTATTGCGGATGCATTACGTTGCATAATCTCACTGGACACGAAAACAATGTGAATGGCTTGTCAAGCCAAACAATCGAGGCACTGGTTTATCTACTAAAGCCTATCTCCACTTACAGACTTACCCGGACGAGGCACACTCTCTGTCAGGCGTGCAGCGCCATCTTTATCACACGATGGATCAATTCTGGGACCGTTGCTTTGCGTAATGACCTGCCGATGTGGTAGGCGCATCCTTAAAGAACCATGGAGTGGGTTGTCTACAGCTACCTCTCGTTTCATAAGCACTGTTATGAAACAATTGTGTATTAAATACCCAGGTTTTGGGTAACCCTTGTTGTGAACAAACAGAACGTGTGGTTTAATGTTCAATCCGAAAGTTCATTTGGTATGCTTTTCTTCTTATTACCTATTTGCATTGAATTTACAATAATGAATATGAATATACATGGTGCGTTACGAATTTTTAAAGCAAATTTGAACAAACTCTTTCTCATCTTTGCGCCACAAAATTCAGACAAATTTGATAACACCGGGATGGTTATGGTGTTAGGTATCAGGATAAAATGTGTCGGAAACATCAGTTTACAGGATTTTTCAATGGATAGTGCAGGCTTAAACACATCTTGGAGACCGTTAAACCCATCAAGGCATCTGTAAAACTCGATTCCAAATCCCAACAGGGTATTTTTGAACTTCGTTAACAAATTATAGTATAAGAAACTGGTTTGGTTTGTTTTTAAAAAATGCAGATTTCGTATAAAAAATTAAAACAAACCACCCTAAAGTCTAAAAATTTTCTAATGACGCTTAAAGATACCTAATCGAAGTTAACGATTCGATCCCGAAGTTTAACGACCTTCATAGCAGTAACTGTACCGCCAATGTGGACAACGACTAGCTCTTCAAGCCAAAGGGAGGGTCAACTAGCTATGTTAATAAAATTCTAGCAAATAAAGTTGGTTATTCGGGACTCGAAAAATCTCCATTCTTGGTTACGATTCATTTAAATCCACCTTTTGGAAATGTAAACTTCGATTGTTGAAACCTTCAACTTTTTATCTTAATGTATACTAAACAATTGATTTTCAGTGGATATTTTCTTTGTATTTAAAATATATATTTAACCAGTACGAATTGTTATACATATGTTATTTTTTTTTTTTCAAGTTACATCGATCCTATTCTATGGCTACCTTTGTAGGAATGGGAGGAACATTGTCCAGCTTCCATCTTGTCACGGAGAAATAGAACGCAAGCACCAGTCCGATCAGGCCAATCGCGCCAATACCGTACGCAACGTACACACCGATGTCCGGAAGTAGAATGATCAGCTGAAAAAAGGGAGGAAGTAGAGTGATACTTTTCTTAACAAAAGTTCACTTTCCGTTACTGTACCTTAATGTCATCCGCTAGATCCTCCGTGATGGTAGCCGTTTGCCGGAACCAAAGAACCGGCAACATTACGTCGGGGATGCCATTGAGGAGACTAAAATTAATGGGGATCTGTTTGAAGCAAGCAGTCTTGGATATGGCGTCCTACTCAGGTACTCACGTTATTCCATAGTTCCGGGTTTGCAGATTGATCTGCAGCTGAGCCTTTGCGTTCAGTGGCACCCCGGTGTACGGTTCCAGCTCCATCACGAACCGATGCTCCTCCTCGTTCGGCTCCATACCGGTGATGGCGTTCAGGTAACTCTCGTTGGCAAGATAGAAGTGGGGAAACGAGACCGTTGCCGGTGCACCGAAGTTACAGCGGGACACATCCATCGCCCCATTGTCCAGCACCGGGCAGCTCGCTTCGTCCTCCGCCGTACACTGGCACGCTGTCTCCTCGTAGTGCACACCGTTGTCGAACACCCGATCGTTCCCGTACCAGCGCAGCCCTTTGATACCGAACCGCTCGACCTCGTCCAGGTACTCCAACGTGACCGCACTGCACACGTCCGGTGCGAAGACGCTCACGTTCGGTGGCGTTCCCCGTAGGTTGCCGAACGGTGGCCACGCCTCACCGGTCGTTCCCCGCACCTGACCACACCGGCCGCGATAGTATTCGGTGGTGTTCGCCCCATTCCAGAGCCGCATGACACCGGTGTTCTGGACGTGGTCCTTGCCCGTTCCGACAGTAAACGTACCGTCGTAAGTTTCGCTATCGTTGCGCCCGTAGAACCAACCGAACTTAGTGTACGGTGGCAGCTCGATCGGAGGCAGCGACCCCGGCGGTAATATCTCCAGCAAGGACAGCAGACTGGTCAGAAGAAAGTCGTCGTAGCCCTCGAATATCATTTCGCGCACTAGGATGTTGTAGAAGGGGCTGGTAGCGAGTCCGTTCAACATGATGAGGCCGTCAATCAGTGGCAGGAATTCCGGTTCATTACGCAGTGCATAACCAACGGTCTAACGGGTGGAAAGAATTAGATTTTAAACGCATGGGAACATATTGTATCAATTATGAAGGTCCAGTTTTTAGAGTTTTTTTCAATCTGATATGCAGTTAGACATGACACCAGTCCACTAAACGTTAGACATGAGACCACTCCACCTACCAAAAGAACCGGACTGATCGTTACGACACGATCGTTCTCGTAGTCACCGACCGACTTCTCCGGCACGTAGTGCCAGATGCGCTTCTGTTGAAAGGTCAGCAACTCCTCGTCCTCGCTCCACTCCAGGTTGACCCGCTCGTGCCGCTCGAGGAACGTGTACGGACCGATCTGCTCGAGGTGCGGCTTGTAGTTCTCCTGCCGGTAGTCGTCGGCATTCGTCCAGTTCCAGAGGTACAGCTCGAGGTACATATCGACCGGAGGATCGTACCAATTGTCGTACAGCTCGGTGCCCGGTACGAGCACGAACTCCTTCTTCGCAATCTGCCATACCAGGGCCGGCCACAGGAAACCAAGGCCCACGGCAAACACACACACACCGATCGCGCTGCCCAGTGCACACAGTCGCTTGGCCGTTGGGGAACAGTTCGAGCAGCATGCCATGATTTCCGGTTCAAAGATGACTACCACCGATGACTAAAGCACACTCCACGTGTACCGCAGACTGTAGATTAGCGTTAGTTGTTGAATGAATGAAGAATGCATCAGCGGCAATAAGTGAAGATAAGATTTCACAATATCTCCTACAAATCGTTGAGGATGCTTATCGGAGCAATGGATTTGAACAATCGGTAAAAACACCCTCACGCAGTCCATTGGGACTATCTTAATCCATCCTCAACTGTCAAGTGTCCAAAGCTGAGGAATGAAATCGTTTGTAGAAATTTTTAACAAAACATGGTAACACATCCATCAAAGTAGCCATTTGACCGGTTCCAATTTCGAACCTGATTGTTCCTGTGTATCCTGTTTCCGTGCCTTTATTGTTAATTGTACACGAGAAAATAGAATCAACAAAGTAAACTACTAAAATCGAACCGACTGCTAGCGATGAATTCTGAAGTAAAACTTTAACGATCGGAAATATTTCGCGTAGCGAGAGAATCGATGCTTAGCTTACTGTGATGTTTTTAACGACTTTAACCAGATTTTACTTAATTCTAGTGTCACTGTTTCGATCTTTTGTGAGCTTCTTCAATCGGTTCCATCACTCACTAATTCTTGCTCGTATGTACTGATAGTAAAAACCTAAGTAACCGTTATTGACTTTTCACAACACAATCAAACCCAAACAGCTGGACACTTTCGTTTTCTATGCTCTACTAAGTACCTTTTAGAACCACCACAGCGGGCAGCTGGATCTTCACTGAGTTTGGCCAGAGCCGTTGCGCTCCTTCTAATCCTCCTTCATGGCCTACGCCAACACAAATCGTAGTATTATATCGCGCGAGTCCCGACCACCGACTTTTGGGGCGATATGCTGCCTTCGAGGCAAAACTATGGCCAACCACCTCATCAATCGATAATCAATCGACCAATTTCCATTGTCCAATCGCCGCCTAATCTCAATCCGTTGATCATCACATGATATGGCCCGTAAGCAACAAGATAAGCGGGAGTGAGCCGGGGTGGCCGATGCAACCATTCGCCCCCAGGTGCAGTGTTTTAGCTTGAATTGGTAAGATTAGGAAATTTATAACCTCCTGGAGGAAAAGGTTTCCTCTTAAAAAAAAGGGAAACGAAGTAACGGAACGGAAACAAACAGCAGCGATTAATAAATCTGAATTGCTGGTATCAAATTAATGCTTCTTGAGTTGCCCAAACCTGGCAATATTATGAAATTAATTATAAAAAGACGTTTCTCAACAGATACAGCTTCATGTATTTTTTATTTATAAATTAATGTGCTTAACTTTACTCCGTTGGATTGATACACGTACTTTGAATTTAAATTGGTTTCCATTGTATAATATAATTATAATTGATCCTGATGATTGATGTCGTTTTTCCTTTACCAACAATGGCAGGTATTGTGAATGTTGAATTTCGTTTTTATTACACATGTTCGCCACGTGGGCTGTGGGTATAGAAACTTAAAATTAATTCTAAAACTAAGTAACAAAACCAAAAGAAACTCGAAGGAGAGGTGGGAAGGAATTACATATGGGAGTTGGTAAGATGCGAACGAAACGAAGGGATGGGGATGTTGTAGTCAAACAGGTGGCTCGAGCTATTGAAGCAAGACATGGCGCGGATTAGAGGATCATTCTGGGAGAAACGCGTGCGGCGGGTAGGGATATAGAGAGGAGGCCTTTCCCGAAGGTTACGGGAAGACACATAGAGAGGAATTTGGGAGAGAAGATCCGGAGCGTCAGTGGGGTTCACCCCCTCCAACCTGCCCAGGGCGGTGACACCAGTTGGGGTCCATACCACGGAAGCATACTCGAGGATCGGTCTGATCCAGCAACAGAACAGAGCCTTCAAGTAGCGCGGGTTACATACGGCATGGCCTTAGCCACCACCTCATCTATCTGCACGCAGATGGACAAGGCGACGTCAAGCCACACCCCAAGATCCAATGCAGTAGTTATGGTGGGTCAGCAGAGCGACTAAAGGATATGACACAACACTTGGAACTGCAGAGAGTCAATCCATTTGCAGAGCACCAGCCGGAAAAGCGGTTGAGTGATACTTGTAGGAATAAGATGTCGGAAGAAGAGGATATAGGAAGGAATAGTTTGACAACGTCAGCATATAGCACGCAGACGCAGTCATCGAGGAAGAGGGAAAACAGTACAGGGCTGAGGATGCTACCTAAGTAACCGCGTACTGCGTTTGATGAAAAATGAATCTTGATGAGATCTTTAATTCTAGCCAGTTATCCGATCTTCCATCAGGTTAACCTTTCGAGCACCTTTGAGCTATCGCCATTGTAAGCTTCCGCTGGGTCGAAGTTAGGGTTCTTAATGCATTTCACCAACCTTCTGCTCTTCTTTTCGTCCCATGAACAATCAAGTGGATTATTTCCCATGTCCAAAAGAGTTACGTTCAGCGATACCTTATCTATATCGAGCTCACCGATGAGGTTATTAGAAACGTACACTTCGCAAGAAGGAACTGGCACATAGGAGAGATCTAAGCTCTCCAGACGATTGTAGCCAAGGTATAACCTGTTCAAACTAGGAGGAAATTCTTTGTCACTCATTGCGAAGCTCGATAAATTATTAAGAGCGAGGTTTAAAAAGCGCAGATGCTTAAGCTTCGCCACGGATCGTATGTCAAAGTTTGTGAAGCGGTTTCTATGCATTACTAAGAAATCAAGTTGTGATAAATTCCCTAAACACCGAGGTACATCTGATAACCTGTTGGAACCGATATGCAAACTCGACAGCGCCGGTGTGTTCCATTGGCAAACGTCCAGACGTGTGAGATAGTTGCCAGACAATGCTAAAGTCAATAGTGAAGAGCTAGTAAAGCGCCCAACCACTAATTCGATTGCATTTTTCCGCACGAATCCGGCACGAAGCAACCGAGAGCTCGTACTAAAGAGCTCTAAATTGAGCACTTGAATATGATTTTCATCCAACTCGATCTGTTTCATCTGCGGACTACACGGAACCGTTGAACTATTGACGATGTAGCGAATCTTATTTTTCGTCAGCTTTAACGCGCGCAGAGAAAATGTAGAGCAGAACGGAGCCAAGTCTAACGTCACGATCGGACACTCGGATATCTCGATCACTGTAGCAGCATGTAAGTAGCGGAATGTTGGAGGTATTTTCTTCAGCAGACCGGACGACACTACCAGGGTGAGTAAACGAACATGTCCCTCAATTTCGAAGAACCTTAGACGTGAATTCGAGATATCCAGATGTAGCAGGTTGAATTGTTTCGACAGTATTATTTGCTGCACGCCTAGCGAGTCTACTATTTGTATGCCTTGCACAAACTGGCCCATCTCGTCCAGGAACTCTTTGGTAACAACAGTTGATCGTAAGTTTAAAAATTTCACCTGGGAACTATGAGATGCAGACAAATGTCGTAACATTAACGGTCCGTCCTTTTGCGGCTTCAGGTTTTCGATTACGCACGTCGATTGACACTTCATTCGGAAAGCTACGATGATGCTCAGGTAAGAAACCACTAGGAGCCATCTGTAATGAAACAAGTGTTTTAACTGCACATGCTTGCAATGATACGTTTTACCCCTTTGTACCTTTGGACAGCCATGATTGTATAGTTTTTTTGTGCGTTGAATCTCTAAGCACAACTGATTGTAGACAAAACTTGCTCTTTTTTGCGTTGAAAAGATTTCGGACCACTCTTGCAGGGAAATGTGGTTATTAATCGGAAACTAAACTTTTAAAATAAGCAAAATTGAATCATTAGCCTGGGAGCTCCTGCTATATGATTACTCCATGTCATTAAATAACAATTTGCGCAAGTATTTTTCGTTACAAAACAAGTTTAAATTAGTTCTATAGTTAATCAACTATCCCAGTCGATCGGTTACTCCGGTTGGAAAATCGACCCACGAGCAACGGGGCGCTGCTTCAACGACGTCGGTTCTCAAAACCCAACCGAGACCGGAACCGGACGTACGTACAATCTTGTCAGCGCTTAACACTAGAATACATTGATTTGAAAACTTGCACGAATGCTTTTTAGGCGGAGTATTGGTGTTTACGGATTTCAAGTCTTGCAAAACAAAGCAAGGATCAAAACTTGTTTGATATCTCTGTTCTGGAAGTTCTTAAATATGTACATATCAGATTTCTCTCAAGATGTTTTACTAATTATTGAACATTCTATTATTAAATCTACTGAAAGAAGTATGTCAAAGAAAGCATTTCTCAATATTTTCAACACCCTTTTGTTTGAGTTTGTTTTAAAGGAAAAAGAAATAAGACTTCTTATTTGTATGATTTGTTTCGTAGAATGACACATGCTCCTGCTTTATTTAATGCAGCTTATCTGCATCTCATCTCAATCTCGGATACAAGCCCTAGAATTTCCCTTCACGCACAATAATATCATCGCCCGCTAACACACGAAGAACAGCGAACAGTTTAAAGCTTATCATGCAGCTGAACAAACGTAGAGAGATGAACAAACGGTGCCTGATGGACGTGTCCCGCCCGGAAGTCCGGAAAGAATGGCCAAAAGAGAAGAACATCGCAAAGAAAAACAACTTCAACGGAATACAGTGGGGGTAAAGGAAGGACAGATCGGATAATCGAACAGGGAAGGAAGGAAAACAAAAGTGCCTAAGGATGTAGATTGAAAATGGTCCAATTTTTAAGCAACAATATGCACGCACACGCACACACGCAAACACATACACTCGCAAACAAACCCACCGCGTGGAAGTGGTAAGAATTCGTTGACTTAAAACAAAGTACTAAATTAGCTTAATTTACCTATGGTCTAACCACCGGTTTTGTCGCTTGTCCACTAGCCATGTTTGACCACTGTCCATGGGTCCATCCCTCCCTCCCGGTCACTGTCCCCTGCGCGCCTGTGTTTGTAATACTTGTTGCACCATTACTAAACCCCCCACCCTCCCATCTTCGAGACACACCCACCCCCTAGGGCATTAGGTTGTTTCAAATTCGTACAAATATATATATAAATATACGCTGCGATAGGAAAAATAGTGATACTTTGTTTGATTTTAACTTTGATAAATAATTTCTCTTCCATATGACGTGTCAATAAATCGTGTCCAGGTTGTATTCGTCTTATAAAATAACTTGTCCTCGGAATTCCGCCGAGGTGCCTGGTTCCCAATTAGCGTCAATCTGCGCAATAATAAACGGCCAAGCGTGTGTAGGAAAGTTGGTATCTTTCTAATATTTTTAACCTCACTTTTATTTTTATATCGTACTGTTAAAGGATATAACGCTTCATGGCGATCGGGTGTTGCTATACTAAGGTATATTATAATACGTTCTGATACGATTCACCTATTTTGAAAGGGTGGCGATCTTTTTCTCATTTTTTATTAATTTTCGCACTGTACATACAACTATGCACCATATGCACTGCCTCACGAAAACGGTCACCAAGCCTAGGGGTAGGACGCCCAGCAGGACTACAATTTCCATCTTAGACTATCGCCATAATCAACCCACGGGGATTTCCGTTTGATTTTCTGCTGGGGATATTCACCGTTCCCGGTTCGCAACATGTGTCTTTGCTATCAATTTAATGTTGTAACATTTCTCTGTTATGGTGCAGCTAATTTAAAAGTTTTGATTAAAAATAGTATACAGCAGTGATAAAATAATTGCCAATGTGGACCCGTTGCGAATGCAAAATGGCTTTCTGTAGCCCCCATTTCATAACCATGACCCTCTTTTTTTTGCACAAATTACGTCCCAACATACTTGGAAAGTATGGTTGATTATTTTGCTGTACGCTAGATCGGATGCCCGGACAGTCTAAACATTCGCAATCAGGATAAATACATTCAGTAACAGTTACCGAATGGTCAGAACCGGGTTTACCGAATCGTGCATCGCGTGGCCCATTGTTTGTCTGCCGCCGTTTTCGGTATCCACTAGCTAATAGTTTCGAACGAATCTACATATCTAACAGGGCACACGTACTGTCTACTAAGGTATGTGTCCCGCAATCATTTGCCTTGTTTCTTCTGGCCGTTTGTTATGAACGTTATGTTTACATTGTTGTGCGAGTGAGATATTTCCTTCCCTAGTGCCGTTCGTTCGTATCACGGAAGCGATTTTTATTTTGTTTCGTTTCATACTGGACAGAGGAGTATAAATTCACATGTGACGAGGAAATCGATCAAAAACGTAAGTCAACAAGAGCTGAATAAATAATAAAAGCTGAACACAAAAGTTCATGTGTTCAACGAACTCCATATGAAGTCTCATACGGGTCGAAATATAATTTATAACAATAGTACCTCAGCAGTTGTGTTGGGCAAAATCTTGCTTTCGAGTTCCATAAACCCCCATCAACACCGGTTTGGAAAATAGTTGGAGGAGTTTTACGATAGTATTCAGTTCGGGGAACCTTTGAGATTATGACTTTTGTACCTTATACTACATACATAGACTATCAACATTTAGAGACTTGAGAGCCCACCGTTGCCTTAATAAGTGCAGAGTATACAACAACGCTTGGAAAATGTTCGAGTAACAACCTCACACAAACGATCGCACATAACGGCGAGGAGTGTCGACGGTGACGCTGATGACGTCACTTCACAGGTTGGCATGGTGATGCGGTTGTACATGCGCGTGATGATGCGCATGATGGGTAGCTGCACCGGGCGGCACCGTCGATACCGTGGACGACGTTGGAAGGGACGAGGGACCGGTCGCGGCCATCGAAGAGCTTCCGCCGCCCAGTATCTGCTCCTGCAGTTCGATCTTGATGCGTATGTCTTCGCGCTTCTGCTGAATGTGCAGCAGTTCCTCGCTCAGATCGCTGCATATTCGCAACAGCAGTAGGTTCTGCTCTTTCAGCTGCTTCAGCACGTCCGGCATGACGGGCGGTGGATCGTTGCTCTTGAAGCGAACCTGCCGCAGGCTGTCGCTCAACGCTGAGATGCGCTTGTCGTAGTCGAGGGCGGTTGCGGCCGATGCACCGACCGCCGACGAGGATTCTACACTTCGAGACGTAAGCAGCGGGGGCTGCTGCTGCTGCTGCTGCTGGTGCAGGGGAGATTGCGAGCCACGGACGTTACTTTGTGGCTTGCGGTACACCTCGAACGCGCTGTTGCGCGGTTGGTGCATGACGAGTGACTTCGGCAGCGAACCCGATGCCCGAGGCGTCGAATGATGCGTCATGTTGCCGGCCGCGTCCAGATGAATGGTAGTGATGTTGGTCGACTCTCCCGTGGGCTAAAACGTAGACAAACGAATTCGGTGAGGATAAACTATTTCTGGTGCAGGGTAAAGTTTTTCGTTCACTTCTTCTGAACCGCACTACAATAAGTGTTTAATAACAGGCAATGGAGAACTGTTGCGTAGCAACAAATAAATATTCCATAGCAACGAAGGAGATCTCATAAAAGGAAAATTACCTCCAACGGTTCAAATTATGACCAAGCATTGCTTCGTTTCAGAAACCTCGATTTTAACCATCGAAAATGGACCCTTATTTTGAGCCCAGCATCGATAATCGTATTAATCATGCGCTTCCCCCGGCTCGATATGACAGTAAAACGTCCGGTGTTTCTTGCTAATGTATTGAAACGGTTATCTCAGAAAGATTATGTATTTTTTGGCCTGCTGTGATTTTTGTGATGCAAAGTAACTATTTCCAAGCACGGCCAAACTAACTTTATAAACATTTACAACAAGATTGGGGCTCGATTTTATCGAAAGACAAATAAACTTACCGCCATTCGATGGCCAGCGGTGCCACTGGCGGCACCGCTCGGAAAATGAGTAAAATCCGCAAACCCATGATGTTGACTTCCGGTGGCCTCGGACCCGCCCTGGGGTTGCTGTTGATCGGCCGTGGGTGTCACTCTCGGCGGAACCTCCGGTGGCGGTGGCATCTTCAATGGGTCACCGATCGGCGCCATGCCCATACCACCCCCCGTTCACCGCTTGTGCTCAGTTTCAGCTTGTTCAGGTCCAGACTACTGCTGCGCGTATGCCGATGGGCCGATGGTCGCGGCGGTGGCAACGGAGGCGGCACCGGCTGCTGCTGATCGATGGACTGTTTCTTCGCCAGCGAAGGGAGCGTGTTGCCCGCGGACGACGCCGCAAAACCGGCCGCGTCCAGCGATATTGTCATCGAATCGTTGCCTTGCGAATTGGCAGTGGTCGTGTTGCTGGGATGGCCGACACCACCGGAGTCGCGCTGTGGCGGTGGTGGGATGGCCCCAACGCCCTTCGACGGTGGTTTCTTCGGCTGCGGTCTTTGGATGGCACGTAGGTCGCCGCTGTTTGTGAGTGAATCGCGCTGCTGTTGCTGGTGTGGCGTGCTGTGATGATGTTGCTGCTGCTGCTGCTGCTGTTGATGTTGATGTTGTTTTGGGCTGGAGTCATCCCGTGACTGGGTGACCAGCACACTACCGCCAGTTGCGACTGGAATGTCACCACCGTAGACTAGACTACTATTGTCAACCGCTTCGGCACCTGACGGCAGAAGGAGAGAAGAAGGCGTTGAAGTGAAACGAGGGATTTATCACGGTTTCGTCAGGCAAACTTCCAACTTACCCACTGGCGTCACTCGAATTGGCACGGGATAGAGGATTTGCGGATCTGATACGATCGCCAGAGTCGTTCGCTGTATATCAAAGTTGACCGGCTTTGGGCCCGGACTAGAAACGTTCGATGTAGGAGATTCCATAAATTTGGTCCATTCTTTCGTAGTTGAGTTCCACTCCTGCCAAGAGAAAACACAGATGACAAATAAAAACAAAGTTGAATCGGGTACAAAATCGGGTGAAGTATTCGGTACAACGAGCTTGACTCGAGTTACACTTCAATGTTATATCAGTTAAACACATTATTACTAAATTAATGTTTTTCATGCAAAGTGGTTATGAAAAGAATAATAACAAATTGTTAAACGTGACTACAGTGCGCGAAATTCGTATAAACACACCACCATTTCTCTAAATTCAGAAAGTACTTTTTTTAAGCAAGACTTCCTGTTGATGATTGAAGTTTTTCATTATTTTTTAATGATTACTTTTGACCACATTACTTTGATATTTTCACTCGTTTTGCAGGATATACCTTTTTTTAATGAAAAAGATTATTATTATGATTAAAAGATATTCCTATAAACGCAGCATAATTTTAATAAGAAGAGTGAAATTTTGCACGGGATTGAAAAGGTGTACACAAATTCGAAAATTGTGGTCAAAGGGCAAATAATCTTCAAGTTTAATTAAACACTTGTTTCATCAACAGTAAGTTGAGTACAATTTAAAGAAATGGTAGTGTGTGTATAGGAATTTGAAGCACTGTACTAAAGATCTTCTTTGCGAGTTTGGCAAATAAAATTATATAATAAATAATTTAATAATTTTTAATCGAATAACGTTATGTGTTTGATGGCAAAACCTGTTAGTTTCTGTACCCACCTTATTGTTTTTCGTATTCGGAGGCGTAACGGGATGGTCAGTCGATTGTTTCGCTTTGCTCTGGGACTGCTGCTGCAGCTGCTGCTGGGTAAGCACCGGGGGTGTTATATTTGGTGGTGTCTTCCGTACCTGTGATGAGGAGGAAACAACACTGACGCTACTACAACTGTCACAGCTGCTACCTTTCGTAGCGTTCGCAACGGAACCGGATCCGCCCGTACCACTACTGACACCAGTGGCCGATGACACCGAGGGTGGACTGTCTTGGGCTACGGTCGCCATCGCACCACCGGTCACCTTCCCGAAAGCAAGCGAATCTGGCACCGGCACCATACGCTGATAGTCTTTGGCCACATCGAACCGCTTTCGGGCGTTATTTTGCACGTTATCATCACTCTCGAGGTGCAAGAGGTCCGCTTCGGCAGGTTCGGTTCGCTCCGGTACCCCATTGTTGACTACGCTGGATTGCAGCGCGGTGGTAGCACCAACGGTAGCATCTACCGGGCCACTTGTTCCACTGGAGGATGCGGCCGTACCCGCAACGGAACCACCGCCAACGCCCGGCTGTAGAAGCGAATGTTGTAGCAGCGAAGGGAGCAGACAGGGTGGTAACGTTGCCGGCACCGGGATGTTGTTCCTTCGCAGCACCACCAGATGCATGGCGGCGGTAAACTCAGCCAGATTGAGGGCGCCGTCCCGCGTCACGTCGCACATCTGCCAGATGTGTCGCAGTTCGTCGATCGGGATGCGAGATTTTTCAAAAAACACTCTAGAAAAAGGGCAGTAATGGGAATTGAACAGTCTTAGTTAATTGTTTTATTAACAGAAATTTAATTGGGATGTTTAAGACACAAAAACACATTTTAGACTTTTCTTATAAGGGGTGTGATGAATTTTAAGAGTAAATTTATTTTATCTTATCAAGACAAACCAATATTGAGATTAATTTGACAGCTTAGGTACAAAATAATATTCAAGGATTACTAGATGCAAAGATAAATGATTCGGAAAGATTAGTTTACAGGCTCAAACAAGTGTACTCTTAAGCTTCGAAAAAGAAATGTTAATCCAGATTAAGGCACCATTAAACCGATCAGGACGTCTTTAAATATCGATGCTAAATAAAACTCGATAAACTCCGATGGGGCATATTTTTTCTGGGACCTAACGAAATAACATTTCCAATGCTGGCTAATTTAGCTGAAAAATGCTCAAAGATGAGAAGTAATTTGTTCAAATTTAGTGCAAAAAAACTCAACCCTGGACAAAGTTCTATCTTCGCATGAAGGTTAAATTTTTCATTAACAAATGAAAAATTGTCTTCATTTAAACAAATGAAAAATTGTCTTAATTTTAGTGCAAAAATACATCCTGGTATGTTTTTCTTATTACAAGCTGCGATTTTGTTCCAGTTAAAATATGATTCATCTTATAAATCAATTTAAAAATGACAAATTTAACTAAAACAGCAAATTTTTGCGTAGCTCCCACATATTTGCTCAAGCACCTATTGCATATCCACCACGTACAACTCACCTTGCCACCGGGCCACTGACCAGCCCGTGCACATCCGGCTGTATCGTGCGGAACTGCTTCAGATAGTACTCCTTCTGTGTTTGCGAAATCTGATAGAAGTACTCGAGATCGATCTCCTGCTCGTCCTCGTCGCTGCTGTGCCGGTCGGACGATTCCTCCTCGGTGCCGAGCAGTTGGCGCTGTTCCTCGCACACCAGCCCCTGCCACAGCGTCTGATTGGCCCACGGACGTTCGGCGACACTGTTGGTCGGGGTCGGACTATCGCTGGCCGTGCTCCACGCCTCCGGTGAGCCGCCGGGCGGGTGTGAGCTGCCCAGCATCACCACCGCCCCACCCTTCAGCATGCCGACCGTGTGGCGCTCGCGCTCCCCGCGAATCATGTTCACCGGATCGTCATTATGCTCGACCTCCGAGTCCGTGCTCGGTTGGTCGGAGTTGGTCATCTCGCCGCCAGTCGATGCACTGCTGTCCTGGGTCGTGCTACCACCCGCACCCACCGCCGCCACTGAGATCCGGTTCGGCACATCGACACCGTAACCGTTGTTGCGCTCCAACGTGCCCACGCCGCTACTGCTGGCGCTCGTGGAGGATAACCCACTGCCGGTCGTCGCAATGCCACCGGATACGCCATCCAAACCCGGTGTTCCTCCGCCAGCGACCGGATCGATCCAGCTGAACTGTGGCAGTGGCAGATTAATCGAGGTGGTCAGTATTTCCTCCCGCAGCGGAACGGACGCCTGGAAGGCGGCGATTAGCTTCAGGCAACCGTAAAACTGTTGCCTCGACAGGTGTAGCGCCGTCGAGGGAACGCCAGCGAGGGCCGTAATCTAAAAGGAAAAGAGGAAAAAAAGCATGAGTCAATCGCACGAAAGCAAAAAGAACTACCCTCTAACACGAGCCAACTAGAGCCAAGTAGAGAAAGGTGAGGTAGCTATATTTGCATGCTGATAACGGAACACACGTCATATTCGCTTCGGCTGACATCAGTGTCGTTTCCTTCTAAATCGCACTACCTCACCGACGATTGCGTGAGCGTAGCGAGTCAAAGCACCTTTTCGTTCGGCCCTAGGAATGTTCTTATCCATAGGGCGTTGGAGCGGACTGAATGCTGTTGCTTCGCTGCTGAACCGAATGACCTCTAATCCAGCTGGTTTGAGGTGCCTGTTGCATGGTGCCCTAATTTGACGTCCAGAGCAAACAATGTAACACAACTATCCGGATGGCCCAAAGGCAAACAGAAGGCTCCCATCAAGCGGACCTTTTACTTCCTTCGCGATACAGTGTTTTTTCGTCCCACAAGTAAATTGTAAATGATATACTCAACATTTCAGATTCGCTATATATAGTGTTTAGCTCACCAACAGGGAAATCCACGAGTATACTTGGATCGTCAAACGATGGAAGCCTACTGTAAAGCATTTTATGAAGAAATGCCAAACATACTACTTGTACCCAAACGGGATAGATAGAAAATTCGTTGTTTTCTAGGATCAAGTTTTCTGCAAGTAGGATTTTTGTAGGCAGTGCCAATCGTAGTATCCGTATTCCGACGATTCAAGGGAGTTAAAAGAGGCTTTTTGATTTTTGATAATGATCAAATTTCCGCCTGGTCCACACAGTATTTTATGAGATAGTTAAACAGATTTTGTCCGTTGTCTTATATTCTTCATAATCTAGTCAATCAACAAGTTAGTTTTTCAAATTATTGTCGATTGGTTTTCGCATTTATAGCATTTATTGTTGGTCGATGCAGGAACTGTGATTTCCTCATCCTAACACATCTACGAAGAAGCATTAGAGCTTCTGAGAATCGTTCAGAAGCAAATACTGTCGCTTGAAAAAATAACGCAGTAAGATAATTATAGAGTCGGATGATAAAAAGTTGTGAATTGTGGTGTAAACTGTACTCAAATACACTGTATTAGAACGCGGAACAAAGTTGGATAATGCAAAGCACTATATTGAAAGATTAGTCCATAAAAAGGTTAATAATGATTATTTTAAGACTTAACTTTACCTTACGTTTTGATTACCAACATCTATTATCTTGCTTTCAGCGTATTAACTGTTAGGCCGTGTAGTGTTTTAAATTAGATAAACACAAATGTCCCCTTTCCTTCCGCGCCTGACGTGGTTTCCGTCGTCGTAGAACAAACATTTTGTTGACCTATGTTTCCTAGCTCCATTTCCCATTCCTCCCCTTTCATCGGGCGCTTTCCCTGTGCGCTAATCATAAATTATGTTTCTCCGCAGTGTCGCTCGTGCTATCAAAAAATGTCCTGCATGCGTTTACAGTCTTAATTGGACGACGGGCGCTGCTATTATCGTTAGATAGTATTATCAAAGACATCATGACGGAATCCTTACGTCAGAGACAAATAATCTTACGAGAAGTTTTGCAACACAACAATTTAAATAGAATATTGACATCCACTGTGTGTGTGTGTTTATCAATCGTAATCAAACGTTGGCCACAAGGAGTTCGAAGCCTGTGTCTAGTCTAGAGGAACGAGGAATGCAACAGTCTGTGCGTCATCCCGCACCCTCCATGGTCTCGGGGCCGTCCCGGTGATGACCGTGGCCGGAGTCTACAATCAAACTTCTACCAGAGAAAAGCATTCCGAGGTAACGCGAAGAGAAAGTGTGAGAGAGAGAGTGATAATAAATCTGACCAATAATGGACGGAAGCACAAGGATCATCAATTACCGTAAAGTTTGGTTTTGGGAAAACCTTTCCCATTGGGGCGAATGGCTGGACCACAGGTGTAGGTGTTCAAGGTTTGTGGCATTTTCCCCCGGTGGGTGGGACAAAAGTGAAAGCACCACTCGATGGAATCGTGCCAAAACAAACAGATGAATAAAAATGAAACAAACAGCTGACGTACTACGGGTTGTACCATTCTCGGTGTAGAACGGCAGACATCGGTCCTGCCACATCGTTCTCGCTAGATGAGGGTCAAAAGTGGTCCCTAGTGGAAGCCCAAACTTGTGGACTTGTAGCGAGTGTGTGGTGAAGGATCTAGTAGCCCGTTCGTTATTGCATGTACTTTCCTGTTTGCCACCATTTCCCCTGCGTGCCTTCGCTTCTTGTGGTCATTTCTGTTAGAACGCTAGAGAGCATCCGGCATGCACTTCCTCTTCGCACTTTGCCATCGATTCAATTTATTCGCTTCCTCCCGGTAAGACACGTGAGCCTCGTGTTGCTCGTTGCATGCCAAAAGAACTTATCCTCCTTTACTCTCGGGGTGTGTGTGTTTGTATGCCATCCGACGGTGCTAATTTTAGATAAAACATTTAGATCGCTAACATTGACCCCACTCGTCCGCTTTTCATCTCTCCTCCCCTCTCTCTCCATCTGCCCTTGTTTCTATGTCTCTATCGGACAGGCCAGCGACCCACCTCGATTACGGATGTTCCACCCCCTAAGCGCCCCCCACAGTCCCCAGTAAACCGATTATTTACCTTGTTTATGATCTCGTTGGATAGGTTGGCCGAGCGGAAGAGCGAAGTGGCCTTCAGTGCCGGGATCTTGCCACCGCTACCCTCCGACTCGCTGCATATTTTGAACAGATCATTGTAGTACCGTAGTTCCGCCTCGCTCAGCTCATCCATCGTCGGACGGGGAGGAAAATGCCGACCGTCTTCGGATGCACACCAGGTTCTTTACGTCCGTTTCGTGCAAACAAACTGCTCTGCCCGGGGCCCAATCAATCTGGTACACCTCGTAGATGTACCCCGTCGTAGTAGGTTAGCTATAGGTTGGCAGGTTCAATTACTGTCACCGCTCTCTAGATGGGGAGCTTTTGTTCCTGTACACACACGACAAGCTGGCCGTGCAAGCCTTCGTCGTCGTCGTCGTTGGGAGTGAAAATATATATCCCACCCGCACTCCGGTGGCACTCCTTCCGGTGCACCGTTTCAATCGCAAAGGGAAAGGTTATGGTGTCACTTCTATCCGTTCGCTCTATTTGCCTTGCGCTACTGCTCCATCTAGCGCCTAATGATCTTGCTCACGCCAGCCACGAACTATTATTGCTCGGGGGGACGCAACAATTTAGCAAACAATCATCCATCCAACCCGAACACAACACAAACTACACGCTGGCCGGATCGGTTGTTGGCACACACCAAATGATGGGTGCTACACAGCTTTCGCACGGCTGTCCGACGTTACACTTTCACCGTGGCCCTATCCGGTTGTCTTCCGCCACCGAAAACGACCCCCACCTTCTTCCCGTTTCCTAGATCCAGCCTGTTTCACTTTGTGCTGCGTACCGACACCGAATCGGTTGGGCTGCTGCCTCGTTGGAGCAACCTGATTATTGGACCACACTCGATTCGATCCGTGTCGTCTCCGGGGTCCGAGAGAGGTGATAGTTCAATCTGCGTGAAAACCGCAGTCCCGTTCGAGTGCTGCTGTGGCCAGCACGAATGGCCCCCGTGAGGCACAGGATTTAGCTGGCGTTCGTGGCGAAGACACGGTTGCAGGATTTGGCCACCAGCGCCATCGAGCGGGTAGGGAGTTTGATTGGGAAGTGGGTCTACTTTTTCGACTTCGCTCAACAACCTACGGGCAGGAAACACACACTCGCGAGGCCCTTTCGTCCGTGCTACTGCTTCGTGTTTTGCGTCCGTTTTGGTTAGCAAGTTCCATATGACGGGAAACTGGTGACTGTTGACAGCTCAGCAGCGGATCGAAGCTGCTGCTGTCACAGCTCGTTCCGAAAGCAAACACACCGATTTGAAGGCAACGGAAAATATAGTGGAATACCCGGATTACTCATTGCTCCACTAGAACCATGACTCATCGTTCGATTTTGTGATTGCGAGGTCGATCTTCATTAGGAAATGGTTCCTTTTGTTACATCAGTCTGCTTGCTACTCCATTCTACAGGGTCTGTTCAAACCCGTAGGGTAATTATAAAATATTTCCTCTACTTAACAAAATCATTGTTATTTTGTACAAAGCTTTCCCAATTTTCTTTTGCAACAAACCAACGTTTCGGAAAAAAAAAGTTCAACGTATAATTTCGCATGTTAAGTTGTATTTACCTTGGCTTACCTTGCGCCTCTAGCTACCTCGAAAGGGTGCAGCTGTCATTCGCAGTGACGTGCGTGCTAAAAAGGTGAAATACACGCGTTTGTGTTCGCCAGTAAACTGCGAAGTCTTGTGAAATCATCTTCAAACTTGGGTAGTGAAATCCGTAATTCACACGCGGTACCGCGAAGGCAGCAGCATTATTCACGTTCGGCGTCGAGTGTGGCTAGTTTGTGATGAAGACTAGCGGTGATCATGCGTTGAAGATGTATCCATTCGTTATTGCAACCGTTGCCAGTGACTGGAAACTAGTGAAACCCTCAACCGCCCCATTTGCTACGACGATTCGTGGTGATTCGATTGCCCGCGCGCTGTGCGGCAGCACTTCTTGACCGAAGTAAACCAGTAGTGAAGCGAAATCGAAGCAGTTTGTGCACTGTTCGTTTATTTCATCATTTCGTTCGCTCCCGCTAGCAGCAAGCAAGGGGGTGCTACAATTACGCATCGTTACGAAAGCTGTTTCCGCCAGGCGAACGAGAACGAGAATTCCTGGTACTGCATCCTGCTGCAGCAGCAGCACGTTCGGAACAACGGACGCCGTTTCCTCGCGGTTTGCTACACAGTTTTGCGTAGCCCCAACCGTACGCGCATCGTGGGAGATAGTGTGTTGTCTGAAAATAAATCCCATATCTTGAAGGAAGCCAAAGCGGCAGCAGTATTCGTGAGCCCAGAGGTAGGGCAAAGCAAGGCCGAGGCCAGCAGTGCAGGAGTGCGAGGCGAATAAAAACATCATCGGACGACGTCAGACGAACACAGCATTGTGGTTCGAAAAGGAAAAAAAACTACGTAATCAGCAGCAACGCGGCCATTCCTTTGTGGCGCTCTTTTCTGGTCGAGGAATAAGGATTTTCGTTTGTCCCTTGCAAGGATTCGATTCTACAGTTGGAACCCGTAGCCGGTGTGAATCTGGAAAATCATGGAATATTCTAGCGACGAAGTGAAGCAATTGTTCAGGTAAGACATTTAGGCGCATGGCACCGTGCACTTTGAGGACATTGTCTTGGTAGGAGAGGGTCGTTTTAGCTTGGACCTACGTCACCCCGCGAGGTGAACGGATTCTGTATGCACAGCTGCTTGGGTGCATCAGAATGCCAGAAAAAGGGAGGAGGATTTAAACAAAAAGCAGAACTGTTGGTAGCCATGATACCTCTGAGTGGAAAAGGATTTCACCATCGTGCGACAGCGCGAATACGGAACCATTTATTATGACGGTTACGAATGACGGAACGGGTGTGTGTGTGTATGTGTGTGTGTGTGTGTGTGTGTGTGTGTATGTGTATGTGTATGACGGATCGTAGGTAAGTGTGTGTGTGTGTGTGTCTCATGTTCGATACCTGCATGCATGCATACTTTTTTTCACATGAAACATTCAGCACAACCGTGCCATTCGAATACGGTTCGTCAAGGAGAGTCGCGAAAAGAAAAATTAAATAATCAAAACATTCCCCCTTATACCTTCTAAAGGGTAGTACGTTCTTTCTCGCATCGATAAGAAACGAATGTGTGCTGCGATTACGACTCCACAGCCGATTGCAGGCGGCTATGCTCACGGGTTGTTCGTCACGTAAGCAGCAGGCAGGGATATTCTAGCGGCGCGCTGTGCGTTGGACAAATTTTGTAAACAACCTATTTTCCTCGCCTGGTCGTTCAAGGCCAATGGTGGTCGAGATGTTTACGCATAGTGTGTCACCAAATATCTCCTAATGCGGAATATATCGGGGGGAAATGATGCGATAATCGGAAGATTTTAAAGTCTCAAGAATCAACAAGTATTATCATTTTCAAGGATAAAAGGAGGGGGAAGAACCATCAAAATTTGAGTTTTTTCTTCTTTTTTGACGTCAAGTATGTTCATTAATTATACTAGTCATGCTTTTAATAAAATTTTTACTTTCATATGGAATGCCAAGGAACCAATTATTAGTATGGTGTACACTAAAATTGACTATTTTCAATTAAAACACGGTTTACCATGTGTTTTGGAATAATTTTAGTAGTTGCTATACCAAATTTGGTTTTTTTTATTTTGAATTTCCAAAATACTTATCGTAGATAAAATTAAAGATTATTCTTTCTTTGGATTCACTTTCATTTTCCTTTAAAGGAGTTATCTAAGCGTCCAAGAAATATGAGCTGCGGATGAATGTGCAATTTCTTCCGAGAATTAGGAAGGGAGGAGGAGGTTATTTGTGGTGATAAGCAAGGGTGAAATTGATAACGTGTAGAGTACACGCTGTACCGGCCCACCTACGACTTGAAAACCGCTCGTTTTGAGCAAGACCATAGAGACTAATGTTTGAAATTGACTATTACGGAAAATCAAAACCCCTATGCACCGATTCGAAAATAGCTAAAGTTTGTTTTGTTCGGTTGGCATCAAACCAATATGTTTGTCTCACTGGTTTTTTTTTACTCTGTTTTAGGTCGGTGTACACCCTCGTGAAAGGACAGGACGAGCGGAAGGCGACACTGACGGCCGAAGAGATATTGGATCCGAGCTTCCTGCTCAGCCATCGCCTACTGGTCGCGCAATGTATCCAGCTGATGTTCGAGGATTTCGAAAATGTCGGCAAAAAGTCGCGTGAAATCCTCTGGCGCAAGGGTTACTACGATGTGATCTACGTGCTGAAGCGCCAGAAGGGTCGAACGAGCGGGGCCGTACTGCAACGGGCGACCGATCAGTTGATCCGCGAGGGAATCAACTACCTGAAGGCCATCGTGCTCCGGTTTGCCGAGATGTTTCACCTGGATATGATGCGATTCCTGGTCGACTACGGGCTGCTGGAGGACTACGACGAGGAGGCTCTGCGGCAGGAGTCCTCGTGCTACTCGCTGCTGCAGCTCCGTGCGGATGACGGCTCGCAAAAGAACGAACTGTACACCAAGCAGGAGATATCGTACGCCCTGGAAACGATACACTCGCTGTTGATTTCGTTGGGCGATCTGCATCGCTATCAGCTCGAGTTTAACATCGGCAACCGGGTGGAGGTGCTGGAGCGTACCCGCAACTTCTACCTGGAGGCATTCAAGCTAAACCCGAAGATCGGAATGGCCCAGAACCAGCTGGGAATGTTGGTGACCGGGCAGAACTGCAACCTGGATGCCGTCTACCACTACCTGTACTCGCTGTGCTGTGCGATTCCGTTCGAGTGTAGCGAAACGAATGTGAGCAACATCTTTCAGCGGAACATCCGTCACCTGGAGAACGGCGGCGGCGGTGGCGGTGGCATCGGGGACGATGTCGGGCTGGGCGAAGGTGATGACCGTGCGGTGGAGGATTTCATCGCCACGTTCCTGCTGGTGGTGGACGTTCTGTTCTACGACAAGGACGTGACCGACTTCACCGCCCTGCTCCATTCGGTGCTGACCGATTTCAAGAAGGTGTTGGGCCTCCGGCAGCTTCTCGAGGAGTACTACATGACGGACGATATGATCTTCAAGATCGTGTCGATTCTGTTCTTCTGCATGCACCGCCTTCGCCTGAGCAACTCGGTCAAAATCTACAGCCTGAACGCGTTCCTGGTCGGGCTGTGCTCCGAGCTGCTCCAGTACTGCACGATGGGCATCGAGAAGTGGATGGTTGAGCACGTGCGCGAGGACAATCGGTTTCGCGAGCAGTACGCCCGCCAGTATCAGGCGTACGCCGAGCAGGTCCATCGTGCCCGGGCAACGTTGAAATCGCACGGTTCCGGCATGATGTTTTCGAAGGATCAAAAATCTTCATCCGGCGTCGAGGAGGGTACCGCTAGTCAGGACAGCCATGGAACGGCCAACAAGGAGAACGTCGGCAACACGTTGGATGGTAAGGGCAGGACGCTTGCGAAACGAGATCGTGGCACAAGAAAGGGGGTGGAGTATGGCAGTGCGGATGATACGCGTGCGAAGAAGCATTCGCGTCGCCGACGTAGGGCGTTCTCGAACGGCAGCGAGTCGGAGGACGAGAACGACGATGAAGAAGGCCGCTACGAGGACGACGAGTCGGATGACGATTACTCCGATGGGTCAGAGTCGGACACGGAAAGTGAAGCAGAGGAAGAGCCGGAGGAAGACGATGAGGCGGATATTATGTCGCTGTCCAGCTTCGGATCGTATGATGAGTACTCCGACGACGAGGATGACGACAAGGAACGGGACGAGCGGGGTCGTGGGCGTGGCAACGACAAGCAATCACCACCGAACGCTCAACGAAGCGACGACGAGAAGCATCAGCAGCGCAGTGGCGATGAGCGCCGGGCGTCGGCTAGCGTTCCCGAGGAGCAGCTGAAGTTCAAGAAGCGCTACAACAAACCGAACCCCAACATCGTACTGGAGTTTGCGCACGGCGAACGGACGCTCCGCTCGCTGAAGCTGCTGCTCGACTGGATGCTGTCCGACAACTTGGACGTGCTGTACAACTGCTGCCAAACGAATCCGGAATTCCTGCAAAAAATCATGAAGCTGCTGAACTACTTCAATCTGGATGTGCTGACCAATCGGTTCTACTTCACGCGCGACATGATCACCGTGCCGGGATTGCGGGACGATCTGCAGACGATCTTCGCCGAGCGTCGCACGATTCCGCTGCAGGAGGACGTCGCCATGAAACGCTTCCCGCTGTTCGAGCTAGCGCAGGACGGGCTCGCCTGGGAAACACCGTACAAGCTAGCGATCGGTCGTGAGGATGAAAGTTTCCTCCGGCTGATGAAGCTGGTCGACTTCGGTTTCGCGGTGTGCAAGGCGAAGAAGTATGGCTACTCGTTCCTCACGAAGACGCGTGAGTTCAGCTTCCGCTCGGAAGGTAGTGCTGGAGGTGGACGTAAGAAGCAGAAGGGCGGTGGAGGGCAGAAGGGCTCGCAGCAGCGGGGAGGTGGCAACAAAAACAACCGCACCAACCCAAAGAAGGGCGATGAGGCCAAACGGCGATCGGACTGGAATGCCGCTGGAGACGGTGGAAATCGTAATCACCGTTCGGGGTACGATGGCCGACGAGGTGTGACCGCTCGCCGAGAGCAGCGCAATGGGCGTGGAGCCCCGCCGGATGTGGACGGCGATGCTGCGTTTGGGCTTTCGCGAGAGGGCAAGCGCAATCGCAATCGTCAGCATAAACGGGACGCCTTTGCTGAAGTGACCGGGGACGGCAACGATGCGCCTACACTCTTCACGAAGAAGGGTTACCTTCGCAATCGAGCGAACGGCGGAATTCTGCAGCGTTGCGCTAAGAAGGAAGAATCGAATGGCTTTGACGGCGCGGTAAAGGACGGCGGAGAGCAGCAGGCACATCGTCCCGAGCAGGAGAAGAAGCAAGGCAGGGAAGGAAAGGACCTAAGTGCGGTCATGGGCAGACTGTGGCTGGAGAACGAGGTGGAAACGCTCGAATCCAAGGTAAGCAGGACGCTGTCATGGTGGGAACTTTTCGATCAATATTTACGGGATGTTTCATATTTTCAGCTCAAAAAACGCCCGGTGAACGTCACTTTGACCCCATATTTGGTCCTCGACTCGAAATGTCTGAGCGAGTACACGGCGATCGTGAAAAATCTGGTCAAGACGAAGAAGTTCGTCGTGTTGATTCCTAGCGCTGGTAAGTGTCTCCTCCAATTAGAGATGAGCATAACTTTTTAGAGATTTGTCACAATGATTCGAATCTTTCAGTCACCCCTTTTGCCATTTAAAACGCGAAATTTAGTTGCCATACAAATTTGAATCCTTAACAGGGATCCCAACTAGAGATTCGAATCCTCTCCAACTCACACTCTCACTATTCCAACTCACACTCTCTGAATTGACTCACATTACCGAATCGGTATTCTCGTCACTTATTAAGATTGGTAAAAATAATACTGTTGCTGTCAAACAAATTCTTTCACTCTCTTTTTACCGTTGTTAAGCACACTTTTCCTCTAGTTTCTGAATGTTTTTGTTTAGTTTATGTCTAGTGAGTCTTGGAATTCTTATGCCTATTTTGAAAAAAAGGAGGAATAAAAATTATTCTTGAGGATTTAAATCTATCCATGCAAACGACTTTACTCACTCACTCATTCTTACTCAGTACACGCACATCGCTAGATTGCATGGGATATCGATAAACGGAGATCGGGAGTTTCATGGTTACTAAATTTCATTGTAATTCATTGCTTAAACTTTAAGTTTGGTTACTAATTGAACGATTTTTTTTTACCACTTTCAGTATTGAGCGATCTGGATGAGCTGAAAAAGCACAGCGAAGGTGCACGCAATGCGATCAAGTGGCTGGAGGTTGAGTTTAGCAAGGGCAACCGGTTCTTGCGCTCGCAGAAAAGCAACGAATCGCTGCCGATGCCGTTGGTGAAGATCCCGAAGAAGTTGGGTAAGTGTTCTGAT
>KE525282.1:14241-27495 GCA_000441895.2 Anopheles sinensis | reverse complement strand
CGAAGGGCTGGCCTTTGCTTTTCGCTTCTCAGCTGCCTTTTGCTTTGAGAGTTGCTTCACTTTCACATCACTTTTTGGCTCTGTTTTGCTTTCCTCGCGTAACCTTTTTTCGGGGTTTGGTATGGTTCACGGTTTTCTTTTCCGTTTGGGCAATTTTCCCACCTTCCCCGATGACTTTCACGTCTTTCGGCAGCGCTCTCTCTATTTCTCCCGGTTTGATGTCTCCGACGAGAGCTTTCCTCGTGATTGTAAATTAAATTCAGATCGAACAGGAATGCCAGGGACCGATAAGTGGGGGATGTGTGTTGGTTTTTCACAGGATCACCATAAATTTCCTTCAAGGACTTCCGTTTGCTAGCTTTTGCTATTTTGTTCTAACTTAGAACGACTTTGAGAAGCAAATTTTGCAATTGATGAACAAAATTCACAGCATGATTTTGTTGGGCTTCAAGTTAAGTGAAGTTTCGTTCAACCAATTTGATGGTAAACGGCTTTTTGATCGACTTTTTTGTTGTACAACTGCCTTCCTTCCTACTTCGCAGACGGACACCCTTCTTCACTAGTTTTCATTGGAGACTTCACTTTCCCTTCAGAAAGCAATTCCACGCGCTATTGTTGATTTGGATGGGAAAGGAACTAACAATACGCTACTCACAACAAACACGTCACTATTGCTTCACACTCCCAGTGGAAGCGAGAGCTCACAACTCTCTACCACCTCGCAGCACCCTTCCCTTCACACAACAATACATACAAAATCGAACGCGCATGTACTACTTCACAGCTGACCCACGTTGGGCATCTCAATCGCGCAGTATAAACACAGCGAAGACACTTGTTCGCTTAGTGCACACGGAGGACTAAGACAGAAGATCACACGTAACGACGACGCACACACGCACGCACATACGATATCAAAGGACGATGCCACACTCTTCCGAAGCGACTGATCTAGATTTTGTGGAATGGAATGAGAACATATTGAAATATTTCACATAAAACAGTGGTGAGACGGTGAGGCTTCTTCCTCGCACTCACGTACACTAAAATTCGTGAAAGGTAAGTGAATTGAAGATCGTTCACTGTGATGGCGGATCTCTACACGATGTTTAATGTTAATTATGAGCACACGTTAGTGGAACACACTAATGTTGGCCCCGATTGAGCAATAACCACACGATGGAGATCAAACAGCCAAGCCTTCGTTTGAGGCTGTTCACAGCTTCACTCAGTGCAAGTGTGGGTGTCCTGACTCCCTTGCATCAAATCAAAGCGCTCGTTTCGAAATTCTCACACCGACCTGATAATCCGTTATCAGTTACCATTGCGTTACCAGTCGTTAAGGTTGTGTGGACGTGGTGTTAACTTTGTGTCAGATATGGTCGCCATTGCACAATCTCCATACCTGCTCGCAAAGCAATCTGGAGTCGCAAATAAAGTACACGTTGTTTTCGGCTGCAGCGGTACAACGGATCAGAGATGGCGTTCACAATCGATCGTTCACGCGCACTTGACACGATTGCACGCTCGCGCAACTACAACCAAAGTCACACACACACACACACACGCGCGCAGCGTGGCTCAAGTAAAAAGAATCTAGTGTACACTCTAGCCAGCGAATGGCACGGGGCCGTAAAGGGCACGCCAGTATACTTCACTATAGTAATCGACCAGCCACCGTCGACGTCGCTGCCGTCGAGTAGAGCGAGTCAAGGTTAGTATATAATACACGGTGCTGCACAAGGCACGTTCGAGCTTCGGTTTCGGCGCCCGGCAATGGACGACACAATACGACCGACCCCGTTTCCCTAACGCTACGCTCGGAGGGCACACGTGTGTACGTACGAACCTTGGACGGTTCCAAGGGAGAGTGGTAAGCCTTGAGGCCGCACTGTACCAGCTGGAAATGGATGGAAATAGTGTGCCTACACACTTCGAGGGGTAGGGTTTGCTTTCTTCCAGTCACACACAGACACACACACACACACAGCAGCAACAACAACAAAACGAAGGGTACACACAGATGCACAAATGGAAATCGATTTCGAAAACACCACGAATGTCACCAACGGATGCAAGGGAGGGAAAATGCACTTTGGCACCGAAACGACGAAACAGCGAAGGAAAATCGGAACAGAATCACGATGGTACCCCGGTAAAAAAAAACCTTGAAGGTTGCCAAACCTCCTTCGATCGGTTGAAGGATGATCCGGATGAGGGTGGGGTTGGACGGGAAAAAAGACAAGACACTGTACGGCAAGATCCTTGACAGTGAAGGATACCCCTCGGCGGGTGGGATGGAAAAACGGGATCCACGAAAATGCCACACGAATCACGCGGCGTCTCGAATGCTATTGTTATTGGAAGGAAAAAGCTACACGAAAAGCGTGAATCTAGCACGCGGTCACAATGGTTGCGAGCACACACCTCTTTACCGTACATGCAGCGAATGGCGACTGACGGCCAAGCTGTCCGATGACAAGCGCGCACAGGCGCCCCAACACACACAACATCGTTCTCACCCGCTCGCTCTCACGGATTCTCGCTCACTTCTCACCCGCTCCGAGGTGAGCGCTCACCGGCTCCCCCGTTTCACAAGCCACAGAGGGATGCTGCCATGGCAACATCATCCCGCTTGCCAACTGCCCTTTCTTCGATCCTTTCCCCGTTTTCTCTCGACCAGGGAAGAGTTGCTCCCGATTCGAATGATCCATCGATCGATCGCTGTGCTAAGAATATCGTTGTTTTTTCTCCCTCCAAACCTCCCCCCCGGGACACCGTGAATTCAATGAGAGAGAAAGGTGAGTGAAAATTCCACCTCATGCATAGGCGATTTAAAGCGCGTGACGGTGAAACTGGCTCTGCGGCCACTAAGCGGCGTTTAATTCAGCATCATCCGTACCTCACACCGTCGAAAACGATTTTGCATTTCACAACAATCTCGCTCTCTCTAGCGCATGAGGAAAGCCGATCAACAAGATCGCGCGGTGCAATTATTCTTTCACTTCTCCCGAGAGGGCCAGTGAAATGAGCCGAAAAGGGGCACGCAGTGTGTATCCATTTCCATTTCGGATCGACTACTTCCTTCTGGCTGTCTTTCTCCACCGCTGGACTGGACCACTGGAGAGCCGCCGTGGAAAGTTGTGATCGATTTTCACTCTTTGCACTCGTTCGCACCATTCCATTTTCCGGATCCTTTCCGGTGCTCAAGGTTATCAGGAAACTAGATCATCTCGTGAAAGCGGTGCAGCATCTCGTTTCACTCATTTCACTCTCACCTACGCGATGAGAAACATTTCGATTGATTGATTAGAGGTGAACCATTTTGGGTCGATTGAAAAAGTTCAGCCGTGGTGGTCACAAAAATCACATAATTAACATAAACAAAGCACAATCAGCGTTTATTATGAAGTGAGGATAGGTGTTAAGTGTAAGTTGAATTTACATTTCCTATCAATTAATTTCATAAATTGTAACAAAAGTTAGAAAATCCAAATTGTAAACAGTTGGTCTCCAACTCTAAAACAAAACAGAAGTCCAACACCCATATCAATTGGTAGCATGAAATATGCATTTTTTGGAGGTTGTTTCGTGGAGCACATGGCTCACCGAAATGCATACGAAAGTTGGTTGCATTAATGGGGACCACACTTTCGTGTACGCGACATCGTTTTCGAAACAAAAAATAAATAAACGCAACCAAAACTGAACGCCAGGTGTCACTATCTCCATAGTTCCTTTTTCTCGCTTCATCTCCACACGCGCCCAAACCACTTGAACGTTCGCAAGAAGCTGGAAAAAGACGTCAAATGAAAGCAAAAAAGCAAAGATAGCTACACCGACGACACAGCGCGAGCCTTAGCGCAGGAAGGCCGGTATGTGTAAGTGTCCGTGGAGAGAAATCTTGGCGTGGAAAAGAAATCTCGCACGAAAGAAAATGGGCGCACACGATAAATGAGGTCTTCGCGCGGCTGAAATGAGGGTGGCGACTTAAAAAGAAAGAGTTTACCAAAGAAGGGTCACCCCAAACCAGCCCGCGGCCTCTCTTCCGTGGTGGAGGTGACGACCGTATAGATTAATGCCGCGAATGTGATGCGATGGGACGGCGGGCGAGAAAGAACTTTACACACATTTTCCCTTTCCCAATTTTCCTCCAGCCCGCTCCGGACGGGGGGGAGGCAAGACAACTTCCGCTGGGAACGGGTGTGTGACAGAAGGCGCGGAAATGGGCACACATTGTCAAACGAGTTAATGCTGGTGCTCGAGCGGAGTTTCCATGGTGGCGATTTTCCACGCCCAGTTAATTGTTTTCCGTGGGAATTAAATGATTGATTTTTTAATTGGAAAAAAGGATGAAGAAAATGTTAAATCAATATTGTGCATTAATAATATGCAAAACTGGGGCTTAAAGTAGAGAATAAATCATTCGCTTCCATTAGCACATAATCTTTTCCAACAAAAAGATGATTCTTCTAGACAGCGTCATATAAACACAGGGAAAGATATCCTTCAGTGTTTCTCATTTTGCAATTGGAAAAAAAGCTTAGGACATAGATTTTCTTAATTTTGAATATTCTTTAACCTACGAGTGGCAGTTTTATATATTAATAATTGCAATAAATCGGCTATCGAGTACATTATTGTAATTTGGACAAATTGATAAGGCTCGTGGCTTAAGAACCTCTGCAATCATTAATATTGCAACACACCTTCTCACATCTTCCACGACACAGGACATATCTTTCGGTGTGTTTAAACCGTGGTAAGCGTGTGAGAGTGCCTTTTTCCGATACATATATTTACCCAACATGAGGAGCAAGTGGAACCAGGAGGGAAAAGTTGATCATGTACTTCGTGCACACGCAGCAGAAATAATCTCTTTTCAGATGCAAACCACGTCGACCGATGAAGCCTCATCTCGGGCAAAATAATGTTTCCTTCCCCTTGGCATCGCCACGTAGAAACACGAGTGTTCGATTTATTCTTTCTCGTACGTAAGAAAACTCCACTGGAAGGGAAAGCAGTGGCAAGAGCACCAGGAAAGAGGAGGGCGAAACGAACGAGCATAAATTTATGTGCTTCGAATCGCCTGCTCGGCAAGTCGAGGCAGTGTCGTATTAAATTAAGAACCAGCACCGTATAACCCCGCCTGAGCTCGGTGGCGTGTCTTTGCACTTGCAAGGATCATGCTGTTTGTTAGGTACATATTTTATACGTCGTTGGAAGCGGCACGACAACGTGACGACGTTTCGTTTTCGACGCTTCCTTTCTTCCGTTTCCCGGAGGAAAGTGGCGGTATAATAGTTTTGAATGTTTCATTTGCTTATTGGAAGGGTTGAATTTATTGCTCTTCTCCCTTAGAATCCTTGAACGATATTTGAAAAGTTAAATGGAAGTTTTGAATGAAAAATTGCTACACATATAATGACAAACATAGTTGCATTTAACAGATTACATTTGCAACAATGAATGAGTAGTAAAAGCTTGATACAAGTTTGACACTTCGAGGTTTTCCCATCGTGCAAGTAACGGTATGTGTTCCGGAAACTTGATATCTCCCGCCTGGTAAGAAAAGCGACCGAACATCTTAAATTTCGAATCAAACAAAAACCCGAACCCCAAAACGGACGCGCTGGAACCTTTACTCGTAACCACAAACTTCCTGTCGACCTGCTCGGGAGATGTCAGTCAAAGTGTTGTGGTATGTAGGTTTCTCTTTTTGTGTTCCCGCCAGAAAGATCCCGCCTTTTCGCAACTGTAAGCACAAGCGATGGGAAGAAAAGGAACTTGCAATGCAACATGGAAGAACTTTTCGAATGTGAACCCAAAGGTTCCCGGCTAAATATAGATCGACCTACAAATGCGACGAGCGGCAAACCAACCGTGGCATGATCAAGTAACACCAACATCGCCGGCATCCTGTACAGGTTGAGGTCGTTTTCTTTTCCTTCTGCTGGATTGCCTTCCTTTTAGCCGGATGGTGGTGTTCCCATGGTGGTTCGTTTAATCGCTTCACACCAGCGTAGGAAAAGCTCGAAGGGGCAGCAAAACGGAAACTCAAGAGGAATCCGTCTTGAGGAATGTCCTTGGACGGTACGGTTCATCATCATGGTCGGTAGTAATTTTCCAATTACTTTTCCGTGCCGTCCATGAAGCTTTTGTGCACGTGATCATGGGCAGTGGATGAGAACGGTTAATCTGTGGAAGGCAAAAGTTCCCCTTATGTATCCCCCGGCATGATTATGGGTGCAGTTTTCACCAACGAGTTTATGGGAAGGTTCTATGTTTTCCTTTTATGGAGGACAATTCGAGTATTTTTCCGAAGGTGACCATTTTGTGAATATTCCACTTATCATTTACTCTGGGAGTGCTTTTCGATGCTTTATAAACAAATTAATGCTTCTTTCTAGTACATATTGGATCCTAGCCATTTGCGGGTCAGTGACATACTTTCAACATAAAACCAAAAGCAAAAAGTGGCCCAAAGTGGAGCTTCATAACGGGCGACAAAAACTGGGAGTGTTCTCTGAGCGCCAGAAACTGTGGAAAATAAAACACTGTCACGCTCGTTCACTCCGTCGTCCGCCCACGACGTGATTAAGCAGCAGTGCATCCATTTTAATCCATTATCCGCACCTCTTTCCGTTAAACGAAACTTGCGCTCGTTAGTGACGAAATAATTAATAACGCACGCCACGCTTAATTGGGCCATCCGTGGGAGCCAAGTGGTTGTGGCAAACACGCCGAGCTGCATCATGACCTACTACCACAGCCACGAGACCACCACCGAACCACTACAGCAGCCGCGACACAAGTAGTTCACATTGGCGCAACAACCCAACATTGCTTGCCCCGACCCGGGGTGGATTAAATATTGTGGCAAAAAAAAACTATAACCACGCACACACACGTGTACAAACCGCCACCACCCAATGGGGCAGATAAAACAAAGCATAAAAAGCGGGTCCAACACCTAGTTTCCGCCCAGCGCGCCTTCTCTAAAGAAAAGCAACGACGCGAACCACTTGAACGCATAGTTTATGCTTGCAATGTTTGGGCAAGAAATAAACCACATGTTGAGAGGAGTGGGCAAGTTAAGAAGGAATTTCTTGTGCCACCCCATGTTGGGGTGTTTCGTTAAAAAAAGCAAACCCGAACCGAAGAAACACATCCAATTGGGCTGTGTCGGACCACATTGAAGACAGTTTTCCAGTTGCGTGAAAGTAAACCATGCTTGAAGGTGCGTGTGTGAGTGTTTTCCATGTCTAGGAAAAGCTCAAGTCATGTGCCAAACATAGATGTGGTGGCATAGATAGAAACCAGAACGATAGGGAAAGTAGAATAGTTTCCTTTCCAGGCAAAGGTTATGATTTTCTAAAGCCCGTGACGATTTCATTTCGTTTGTAATAAAAACATGACAAATATGACAAATTTTATAATCCTGTATACAAGAGAAGAAATAAAGGAGCAGAAAGTGATATACTTCATTCTAATATGAATAGAGGCATAGCATTTTATTATGCCAGTTTATGTTTTAATGCTCTTATCCATCAACTTCTAATTGTTGCTCCTTATAAGACGCTTACCAAATTACCTTTCACCTTAATACTCTACTTGCTCACCGACTTTCATTCATAATAGTGATGAGAATAACAACTCTTTTTAGAGATTTGAATTGGAGCGAATAATCATAACGAAGATTCGAATCATTGAGTCACTCTTTTGTGATTTGAAACGCGTAAAATGAGTTATTAATTCTTAACAAGGATTCGAATCCCAAAAGAGTGAATGAGTGAGAAACGAGTTGCTAGTCGCCAAAGAGATTCGAATCCTAAACAGGGATTAGAATCCCAAGAGTGAGTGAAAGAAGGGATTTACTCTTTTACTCACTCTTGGGATTCGAATCTCAACTTGGGATTCAAATCCTTGTGGCGACTTGCAACTCTTGTACTCTTTTGGGATTCGAATCCCTGTTAAGGATTCAAATCATAAAGGAGTTACAAAAACTGTCCGTTAGGATTTAAATCAATCATTCAATAGCATGATTCAACTCACTCATTCATTCTTACTCCTTACGCACATCACTAGTTCATAATCGAGTTCTTCGAGCTCCAAAGGAGAAAGGGCTCGACACATCACCTCCTCGACACTGATAAACGCACCTAGCCCTTTACTTTATCCACTCAACGTCAACAAACTTCCTTTACTTGTCTTGTTCCTTTGTTTACTTTGTTCGCCTTTTCCCAACTTTTCCGCCTGGTTTCACCAACGCGTTTCTGTGTGTTTCCGCAAGCAGTTACATTTTGAATGTGCGCGTGGTTTCGCGTTTTCTGCTTTTGTTTTTCCTCAACACAAACCGTCTTTCGCCAATATTTCTGCCCGCCCTACATTTCACGCTCTGCAACCAAAGACAATGCAGCTCGATGCACCCCGCCCTCGTTCGCGTTCGACGTTCCGTGCTGCGACCCGGTCGAAAATACGTTTGAACTGGTTTTCCAATCCTCTCGCTCGTGGTGTTGGTGCTGGTGCAAGTGTTTGATTTGACCCGGGCACACAATGGTTTCGGAAGAAAAATTTCATCAAAGAATGCACCTGCCAGATACAGCCGAAGTTTGCTGTACTCAAAATCTCCCCAAAATGGAAGCTCCACGAAAAGCGCCACTTCCTGTTGGCAAATATCGGACCAACGACGAGATGAGTCACGTGCTGCAGCTTGTTAGGTTCTGCTGCATGGCAAGATTCTGATAAAGTTTTTCCTTTTGTAGCGTCCCAACCTATCCTCGCACTCTGATCTGAAATGGTTTCAGTACGGTTTTATGGGTTTGGAAAAATACATTCCCTTATATATAAAGGTACAAATACAAAGGTTCTACTCGTCGTACCAGTTCTCGCCGTTAACGAGAAGTACCTTAGAGGACGGTTCCACCCGACTTTATGTATTCGTTGCTAGTCAGTTATTGGACGTCCTTTCCGTCCAGCTCTACAGAATGCAGAAGTTCCCGACCGTACGCTTGCTTGCTTCCTATCCTTTTGCAACGTTATATTCCAGGTTCCACTTGAATCTTTCCTCCTGGAACGTTGTCCAGTGCTGGCAATGAAAGACTTCGGTAGAATCCTATCCGCCATGAAAGCATGGAACCATGGGTTCAAACATTGGCTAGTGGAGGTTGGGAAAAAAACTCTATCCCATAAAAGACATTTGAATGTTGGATAAGGCAAAAAAAACCTACCAACACAAGTTAAAGGAAAGGAAACTGGAAATACTCCCAACCTCCCGAAAGAACGAAACGATAACGCCGAGTAGTTTCATTTCCGCTCTATTTACCCGGGAATGGAACGTCACCGGTCCATGTTCCCATCAATCCAGACTTCCAGAGCTGGCTAGAGCTTCGGTGTGCAACGTCCAAGAGCTGCAGAATATCAGCAGCCAAGCCAGCTGGGGTAACAAGGTTCGCTCTTCTTTGGAAAGAGTTCTTTCCAACGAGGGGGAAAAAATACCCCCGAGGGGAGCAATACACACCAAAGTAGTTTGAAAACACACAGTCCTGAACTTCAAGTTCTTTTCGCAACGACCATCATGGCAGGTTTTACTCAAAGTATAACGAGCATACTATGTACGACGTGCAAACGATTCGGGTGGCTGGATGGAAGGATGCATGGTGGAAGATGGAAGGAACCTTGGAACTTAGATTCCTGCGGAAGTAGATATGCCAGAGTGATGGTCAGAGGTAGCGGATTTGTTCAACATTAGGTACAAAATGAAATGCAGAATAACTACACTCGTTTATACTTACACTAGTTCTAGCGTTTTATCAAATTTCTAGCATGTCATAAATGATATTATGAAATAAGGATAAAACGTTTCTGTTAGATATAACAGGATCTAACAAAGTGGCCCCTCTTGCTAACGGAAGTCACGATTTTATTTCTACGATAAGTTCAGATGTTTCATCACTCGTAGAAGGCTCCGTTTGGAATGTTCCTATAGACAAAATCAACCCGGTACCTAGAGGAGCGTTGGTGATTCGCTCGTACAACCTAAACCCTTGCTGGAAATTATCTCCACTTCGTTGGCGTCGGAAAAGTTCACCGAAGCGAAGCGAAATTATTCGGTGGCCAGCCAAAGGACGATACGGATCCCGGACGGGAGTGTGAAATGATTACCGAATGACCAAAAGCAGAGCTCTGAGGTGCTGCATCGTTCGGATGGCAAAGGTATCGTCTGCCATTCGGTGCAACGTGATGAGCATTGTCGTCAGTCAAACACGTGCACGACTGAAGCCCGGGGGGGAAGGAAACACACACACAAAAAAGGGTTATGTGTATACTTCCGTACCTGCTTTTTGTGACTACAGTCTGCCATGGACGGACATGGATGCCATGGGGTTTTGGTTGGTTACCGAGCTTTGGATTTGACATTCCCGAGGAGAGAGATATGGAATAGAACTGCACCTTGGCACATCGTGTTGACAGAGTGGCTTCAGGGCGGGCGTGTGTGCAAGTTACGTCGGAAAACTCATTTTGTTTCTGCTTTTCCTGGGAAGAAGTTTGATGGCTTTGGCCTGCAGGTGACGGAAATGAAGAATTTGATGTCCTTCTGCCGATTAGGACTACGTTCATCCGAAGCGTTGGTAGAAACATAACCATAAACGGAGACTAATGGTTGTACCTAAAGGATTGCCCATGTACGAGGATCTTAAATACAGGAAGAGATTTCCGGAACTATATGTTTCATAAACTGATTATAATTATTGACCAGCAAATTATGTGCCAGACTATGTAACAATTACTCAAAAAGGCATTTGATTTCTGATTTCTAAATTGACCACAAATATGCTGCTAATGTTAACGTATGAATGAAATAATGAATGTATGAAATATTCAATTTTAACGAGAAAATTGTTTCTCGATTAATTACCCTTGCTTTATGAACGACCGGGAAAGTATGCATACATCTCGCCGTGCGATTGTCGCTTGACCATTTCACGGCGACGAAGACGACGAGGCTCTCACCTACCTGAAAGTAGAAAACGCAATAGAAAACACACATTAGTTACACGGCGTGTGCTGGCTTTCGGATTTGGCCGCGGATCGCGCTATCAACTGTCCAAGTAGCCGGCCCAGCTGGCGATCAAGTAGATCGAAGCCGATGCCTAATAATCCAATAACGTCGAATTAATCGCTGCCTAGGCAATGACCGCAAAATGCAGCCTCAACCAACACCACCACCACCAGCAACAGGGACCAGGGGCGGCGCACAGTAAAGGCAACCGTGTTCGCAATCAATTGCCGGCGAATTAACACACAGTCAGGCAAGCAAGCAAGCGTTCATGATCGTTGGCACGCAGCATAATGCGCAAGGAGGAAGGAGCGCTAGAGGACGAAAAAGATGCACACGAGGTGAGGCGGTGCAGTTGCAGCGCTGATTGCATTGCGTTCACGGCACGTTTAGTGTCGTTCGGTTGGCTGTGCTGATCGTGGTAGTGAGCCGGTAAACAGATCAAGATTAGTTTGCCGCTGAGTGAAACGATAAGTTCGTGGAAGTTCAATAAGAACACGTTTTCTTACAGTTTTGCCCTTTTTTGATTAAAACTATCATCGAACGATTAGGTAAGTTGTTCCGCGGTGTCAAAGGCAAATTAATCGATCCAATCAGCAAAATATAAATCTACGGCCTACTTAGATTGTATAGAACCTAAGACCTACAACCAGCCAGAGATCATGGGAATATTGTTGAAAGTTAGTTTGAATTCATGAGTGGCCTGAGGAGTTTGTGTAAAACAGAAAATTTAGTTTGTTTCATAAACAGAACAAGCAATTGAAGCTGTTGATTTTGGCCATATCATGGCGACGAACAGGATCCATATCCAATGACTTCGCACCGAGGAACCCATCAGACTACTTGGGATATTATTGTTCTAGAATATCTGCGAGGTCCTGGGACACAACTGGAACACTGTGATCCATAATTTCCGAGGGCCTATTTTGTATAAGTGGTTATTACGAAGACCTTGCATATAATTTATCTTAAAGTATAATAGTAAACACTTTTTGTACTAACTGTCAAAAAAATTGCGGAGCAGAAAATTTTTTTGCTTAAACCTATCTTTATCTATCAGCAGCAATAAAACTATGCTTTCTGTACTAACTCTATGCTTACTACGATTGCTTCTCACCGATGATTAACCCAATTTGAATCTATTGATTCATTTTAAGATCTTCATTCGAAGTTCCACAAACTTATCACTCCGATCGCACCGTTGATCGGTCGCCGATTGGCCACGCACCAATTGGCGACTTCGACTTCGGTGCACATATCGAAATCGAGATCAGCTGGTGCGCCACCGGCATAACTTTCGGACGATCGCGGCCGGCTTGCGTTTATTCCAAAAGACTAAACAAAAAAGACTAAAAGAAAAACTTCAACAGCAACCGCTGGAAAGTGCCGCCTCGCCGAACCCCATCACCGTCGCGAGCGGACCATTTCCTTCATTCATTAACTGCAATTTCGAGCGATGGAAGAAATTAACAAACAAGCGCAAGAGTGCATGCAAGTTGGCGCTCGCTGCTTTTTACTTTCGTGAACGAAGTGGAATTGAGGCACAGCAAGCAAAGGGGGTTATTCAATAAAAGCGAACATCAGTACTTCAGCCCGTAGGCTAATTGGTGGAGCGTGTTGAAAGCGTTTTGTACGGCTCGGTTTTATGATGGACGCACGAACGCAATGTACCGCCGAAAATGGACTCGCGTTTATGGAAGGGCGCTAAGAACTGCGCTAGTTTTCACCAGACTAAACTAGTGCCAATGCTTCACTTTAATTAATTCTGTGAGGAGTATGTCTTGTGAATAGAATACTTTTCCTTCGAACACGTTGACTGCCACGCTCTTTTAGTACATTTTCTAGTACAATTATTTCCGACAAAATTTGGTTATAGTATTTATTAATCCAACATTTTTAGAAAACCAAGAATAAGCTACACAAAGGATATATTTTTGGAATTATACTACTACTTTATTTGTGCATTTATATATTAGTAAAAGAACCGATGGTGCTGTCACCTGCAAAATAGGTGACGTGGCAGTCAACATGTTAAAAAACACATAAAATGTCGGACAGGTAAAAATCCAGACAAAATCTTTGAATCCAAAGTAAAACAGCTGTAAATTATCAATAAGACGATGTTATTTAGTTTATTTTACTTTTCCAACGAAACATAATCAACACATCAACCAGATTGAACAAAGTACTGAACT
>KE525281.1:194222-233658 GCA_000441895.2 Anopheles sinensis | reverse complement strand
ATAGTATCACTTTTTAATGAGATTAATTCTAAATTTATGTAAGTAAGTCTATGCTGCGGTATGAAAGCTGACTGATGGATTCTTTTTTTTTGTTTTGCCCTTTGGTGAATTGCAACGCGTGCGATGTGCATCCCGTGTGCAAACAGCAGAGATGGGAAATGAATGAAAAATCATGTTGAACCGGACGCGATAATAGCGAGTAATTGCCAGTGAGGATTTCTCGTTTGACTTTGCTCGAACGGAAATGAAATTTATTGGGAACGATTCATAAATCGATAATCACTGTTTCGGAAAAGTGAGTTTTTGTGCAAGGATGGTTGAGTAAGCTGTATTACGGCACAAAAAAACAGACATTCTATTTGAGAATGAATGCATACTTAAAACAATAATGCATACGAAAAAGAGATTCATTTTTTACTAGCACATCCACTCGGTTACTTTTAAAAATTTCAATCGAATCGAACTCGTAGTTATGTTTTGAATTCCTTTTCCATGCGAGTATTATCGGTGGGAAATTTTTGTTTTTGTAAGCTGTAACCTAAGTACTTACCGAGATGCCCTCGTACCGAAAGCGTTGTTTTTCAACTCAACCAACGGATAACATTAAACACTCTGCATGTAGTACATGCTAAAATGTGTCAGGATTAATATTAATCCCCTTCACTCACCTAAAACGTTAAAAGCATGTTAATGTGCATGATTTTTAATCTACCACGTTCCATTAGCTCTCGAGTGGGCTCTTGAAAACCGTCTGGCTCATATTTGATAGCTTTAGTTTTACTCGCTTGTTGGTTAGTAGAGATAGCCAACCTTATAGAGTGAATGGTCCATACGAAGATAAATGTAAAAATTTCTTTCGTACTTCACACTTAAATTCCATACTTTGAATAAAATAGTTCAAGAAATCGAATGCAACATACGAGTTAAATGAACTTTTATTGATAAAAAGTTAAATTTAACAGTCTTTGAAAACGCTCTATGGACACATTTCAACAATTTCATAGTCTTATGGTAAACTATTTTACTGTTAACATTAATCTATAACTTACTATTGCTATGTGGAAACTATTCAATTCCCAATAAATGTTATTAACATATATAAAAGAAATTGAAATATAAACACTATTTCCATCTTCAAACACCCGACGTTTCAAAATATGTCGATTATGTCGAAATTATTGTAGTTTCTACAGAAAATACCGCAATTACTGCAGTTTTTTGTCTTTCAGTTTTAATCTTTGAAATATGGCAAAAATTTAAAGAAAATGTAAGAAGTAGGTAAAAACATGCTCCAACAAAGTTGCATGTCTTAAAAGTTCCGTTAATTTGAGGGGTTAAAATGAAAAATATGAAATTATGACTACAATGTAGTGAACAATTCGATGATTGATCTAGCTCCGAACTCGCAACTCCCTGCGCCACCACTAGCTTGAAACGTCAAAATATGAGAGACGAGAAAAAAAATAAAAGCATGAAAAATCGAAAACAGTAAGTTTTGCAAAAGCAGTGTTTCTCGCAAATCGTCGAATTTCTAGCGGACTATTGTCATCATGGCGGGGAACGTACGAATGTCCCAACCGGGCACACCAGCGACCGCACAACCAAACTACATGAAAGTATTTATTCAACGCGACTACAGCGAAGGCACGTCGGTCAAGTTTCAGAATCGGTTCCCTCCGGAGCTGGAAAGTCGGGTAAGTGGATTGTGTTGTTCGGATCCAGAGGCACAAGAAAAGATATCTTATTGCTGGTCCCGATGGTTTATTTTTTTTAGATCGACCGACACACATTCGAGAGCACCATGAACAAATTGAACGAATACTTTGCCGAGGCGGAGAAAGGTTCCTGCAGTACCTACTGCGAGGGTTGCCTGGCTTGCATCACAGCGTACTTGATTTACATATGCACTGAAACACACTATGAAAAGGTAAGAGACCACATCTAGCGACTCGTTCCAGCTAGTTAAATCCAATTCCATCCTCCCCCCACAGTGCCTCCGGAAAGTGTCCAAGTACATTGCGATGCAAAACGAGCGGGTGTACAATCCGAAGGGACTGCAGATAACCGATCCGGTGTACCGTGGGCTGCGAGTAATAGAAATTTCGATACTGGATCGTCCCGGGCGCACGTGACTGCCGCTTTCCCATTCAACGGAGGAGTTTTTCATGTAAAATCCACACCGGACTGGAGCGCAAAATGCGCTTCGGGCAGGTCAAAACATTCTGTTTCGCCATCATCCTCCGGAGAATAGGCCAGTGGAATATGCACGATAAAACCTACTAGCGTACACAGCAATCGTACGGCGAACGAAACACTTCCAAACGACGACAGAGATTTTTCGCACCGTGCGGATGCGGCCGTCACTTTCCAGCGCGCGTGCACCCAGAAGGAAACCAGGAAACCAACAATGCATACAATTTTATGCGCAGGGATAATTTCCGCCCCCTGCGCCACGACACAACGATACGCCCCATAGGATTCCGCCGCTCGACGTCTCCGGGACGTTAAGTCATGTTGAACAGACATTATACATATATATAAAGAGATATACATTTAAAAACAACATCACGTAGCGATAAATTTGAGACCCCTCGACCCATCGCTGTGCCCTCCTACTGTCCCCTTTGTCCACGATCTGTGCCGATGATTTCAGTACTCCCAGCAATAATACCCCAAAACAGCCAAACCGGATAGACAGTCGGATATCTTTCTACGAATTCCAATACTTATACAAGCCCTTAGCTGTTAGGTACGCAGGGAAGTGGTGCGGAAAGGGATTAAACACGGGCCAGCAGTGCTCTCTTATGTCTTTTTCAGCCCGTCTGAGACAGCAGCACCCGACGCAAAGATATCCTTTCGGTGGCATTATAGCATTACGAACATTAAACCACGCGTGAGGCGCATTTTGCGAGAGCAAGTTAGTATTTTGACAAAGCGGTTCGTTTTTAACGTTACATTTCGTTCGGTTTAGGATCAACCCGGTTCACGGACACTTTTCCCCCTTTCGGCAATACGGACACGGTATCGAGTGAGTGAGTGAATGATGTAGTACAGTATGCAAAGTTGTGCAAAGTGGTAATAATAAATGAGACGACAAAGATGGTTCTATATTTATCTGTATAATAAAAGCGAGTTCACCTTTTTCTTGTGCAGTTGAGAATAAAACGTGGTTTACACATTTGGATGTTACCATTAAAAAATCAAAGCGTCGTTTTCGGATGATTTCATTTGCAAACACATATTGTTTTGTGCTCATTTTTTATCATTTCATTTTGCCATTCCTTTAGATAGGTTAGATTCAACAAAATCACCATTCTTTCCCCTATTTCGCTACCCCTTCCCTCCCAAATGCTCTGCTGCAAATTTCCAATACAAAAACTAATCACAAAAATGTTGCTACCATCAAAGACACAAGAGTTTTGCCGCTAAACAGTACTGGAACGTGTGAAGTGTGTATGCTTTGTGTATCCTAACTCACATATCCTTTCGCCATTCCTCTCTTATATCCTTGCAAAATTGTAAACGTTTCCAATTGTGGCTCTCGCTACGTTCCATTCTACATTTAACACGTGCTGCATCGTACAATGGTTTTTTTTTCTATTTATAACACTTTCCTCTACAAATCGGCGGTATGAATGAAACATCGGTGTCTTAGGACTAGTCACAACGATCTTGGTTTTTTTCTTTTCTCTTCTACTGTTTACTAGCCCTTCCCGCTCGTGTTGCTTTTGCTTCATTTTCTCTAATTGTCCGCTTCCTTACTAGCTTACTAACCAGTCTTACCGTAAGAGCTAATGGGAAAAATCGAAGCATCCAAGCGTCAAACACGAACATTTATTGCATCTTTTTCATTTGCCCCGAAAAAAATAAAAATATACAAGCGTTTGGTTTTTGTTTTTTGGTGTACAATACTCTAACACGTGTTTCTAGTTTGGCTCGGTTTTAAATCGCAACACAGAACCATGCTGAAGCGTCGCATTATGTTAATTATTTGGTTTGTAACTTCTGATTTGAAATAATAAATCAAGTATTGAGGATTAAAAAATTATTAAATAATTCAGGCGAAAATAATAGCTTTCGTAATTTGCTTTTCTTGAACGTATTTTTCCGAATGATGAAAACACTAACGAAACAATGGAGGACATTCTTAATGTCCGACAAGCGTTAGTGGTAACAATTGTTGTGGACGTACTAAAAAGTATAGTAGAAGTTCTAGAGGACGGTAACAACATTGCGCTTTGTTTTTCCATCCGCCTTTTTTATCGTTCACTCCAGCTCAAAATAAAAGCCTGTGCCATTCTTTGCTCTGCAGCATAATCCTTTGTTTTCGCTATGCTCCGGGGCAAACTGTTGGTGGCGACGTGCTCCAGGCATCCGGTGGATTAAAATGGGCTTTCCGGCTTCTAGGGGCTCGGTATTGTTTAAATCCACATTGTTTTGGCCATTTTTCTTTGCTTGGAGTTTTGTCTTAAGCTTCTCATGCTGCACACACGCTCACACATTTGCTTTGGTTTCAAAAGTTTCGCCCAACACCTAATTGCTAACCGTTTGTCCTAACCACACACGCTTAACAATTACTGCATTAACCTAACCTCGTTTTTCCCACCTCGTTTTTCCCTTTCCCCGTCCGATAACGGACGTTTTTCCGGCTATGTTCCGTCCTATGCCACCGCATGCCTATGCGAATCGGTGGGAAAATTTAACACAAAAATAACAACAAACTACCAACAAACACCGACAACAATTCGGCGACCCGCCGGAAGGAGATGTCCTTGGACAGGACTGCATCCGAAACAAAAATCTCCTTTGGACGGGTTTTAAATGACTAGGTTTTTTTTTGTTTTCCTTCAGCTTCCACTTGCATTTCGGCTGTTCTGGGGGTGAAGTATCGGTAACATGCATGTGGACACGGACACGGACACACATTTGCTGCTTGTTTCATTTTTCCGGTACGACAGGCTTAAAAAGGCTTAAGAAAAACAGTTAAAAAATAAATACAGCTATACACGGTTCCGTGGTGTTTGGTGAGTTTTTCTTTTTCTAAATTGACCTTTTGAATAAACGTTCGTTCACTAGCGCCCTTCAGGCATTTTTGTCCTATGCGTTCATTTAAGTTTACTTTATTCGATACACATGTTTTCTGTTGGTTTGAGCATATATAATAACGTCTAGTGAGGGGTTTCCCCCGTTTGGTTTTGGAACTGGGAGTAAGGATAAACATCGAACTAACAGCCTTTCACGAATCCCAGCGGATCGTACATAAGATAGTCCCGAAAGTTTACACTCTCCTGCCTCTATTCTCCCCCCGCATCTCAGGCAGGAATCGAGTGCTCCCGGATATGACACCAAAAACTGACATCCAAAATCCCAAAATGGACGCCCAACATAACCACCCCCAGGGAGGTGGGCCATTCATTCTAGAACCGGGCAAGTTCTTTGTTTTCGCTATAACACGAAAAACCTTTACGGCAAATGTCAAACACACACCGGCGGCTTCCGGTGGTAGGTGGTTCAGGCGGTGTCCGAGGCGGCCGGTCCGGCGCCATCGTCCGAGGAGTCGGCGTAAAACTTGGGTCACAACAGCATGCACAGCTTCGAGCGCTTCTTGACCGGTTTGGTGGGATGCTTCGGGGGCTGCGACGTTGGGTGCGGGCCGAGTGTGACCGACCCGTCACCGACCGAGGTCAGCTGCGAGGGCGGAAGTCCACTAGCCGGTGTCGTCGGACCGGACTGCGACGGATGATGTTGATGCACTTCCGTTCCCGGATCGCCACAATCTCCGGCGAGAGCGGACTCGTTTCCGGCCACGGTGACCCCATCTTCGCCGGTTCCCTTGCCGCCACTGCTGGACTGGGACGCAATGGACGGTGGCCGTCCTTCCCCGGCATTGGTGTTATGGTGCACCGACTTCGACAGCTTGTTCCGAACGGCTTTCCCGAGGGCGCCCGTTTTCCGGAGGCTGCTGAAACGTGGTTTACGCTCGTGTACCGGCGTCGTTTCGGTCCGCTCTTCCGGATGGAGGGCACAGTTGAGCGTGGTTACGGTGAATTCGATGTCGGCCAACGGTTCCTTACCAGCTAAGAATTGAAAAAGGAAGGGTTTATCGTATGGAAGTGGTAACTCAAATACTTCTTCTCTTTTCCAAACTTACTTAATTATTAAAAATGATTTATTAGTTTTTAACAAGCAAGAGAGAAGAACTTTGCAAAAATGTTAAGGAAAATGTTTCAGGAAATGATGAAGCTAATGATTGACAAAAATCTTGGTGAAATGAAACACATTGGGAGAAATCAATTTCTATTTTTTAAATGAAAAAAATCTGTAACATTATTATAACTTGAATCAAAAATTTGCTCAATTCAGCCTAATTTTTTAATTTTTTAACAATCCAGTCTTGTTGAACAGCTATAAATTTTATTTATTTATATTTAAGGTATTTTTAATCTTTTAATACTCTCTGTGCTTACCGGCAAACTCCTCGACCGGCTTGTCGATCGTGTCGTGGTCGATCCAGGTCAGCCCCATCTCCACCTTCTCAGCCAGGTCCTGCCAGTGCTGCCGATTGTCCAGCGTCCCCTCGTACAGCGGACTGATCCAGGGAAATGCTTCCGTCAGCACCTTGTACAGCGGCATGCAGATGACGTCAATGAACCCGACCTGCATCTTTGGCAGTTCGTCTTTGCGCTCGCTGTGGAATAAATCAACAAAAAAAACGAACCCCTCCGTCATAAAGTGATTAAATAGGTGACGAGAAAAAGCAACCAAATCTCCAACGAAACTCTCCAATCGCAAGAAACGACCGCGCTGGGGGTGGGGAGCGTGGGGATCAATGAAACAAAACACAATATTTCCCGGACAAAGCGAGGCGATAAGGGACGTCAAAAAGCGAATAGCGAAAGCGGACGCCATGGGGATGAATTTTATGAGCCTCATTTCCGCCAGGAGCACCAACCCGGAACCAACTTCACCCGCCCTCGTCGGGTGCGAATCGGGTGCAGATTTCTGGCCGCACCGAGCCCGACCACATTATCGTAATAATGGCCATAATGTCCACCGCTAGGATTGTTGCTAGCTTGGGCTGGACGTAAGAAAACAATGCGAAAAAAAAGGCAACTACAAACCTTAACGACAGGGACACCAACTGAGTGGTGGCGCCTTTTGGCCAAACGAGGGAAAGAAATCAAGCGCCAAAGTCGAGGCGAAGGATAAATTATCTCCCGGCGACGTTACAGTTAATTAAAGTTATGTGCCCGCCGGGATATCGCCGCAAGTATCTTTTGGCTCGAGTTGGAACTATTCGCGACGGAGGACGCCCGCGCCAACCGAGGCGTCCGATTTGGCCGGCCGGCCGGCGCTAGGAGTCGTCAATATTTTACGTGCCCCGGCGAGCCCGGCGTGACCGCCGAAAGCGTACTCGTTGTCACCGATCACGGTCACGCATCGGTACGTGCCGGTTGGCCGGTGGGGTGGGACGTAATTTGGTTACGATTTGAGTGTCTAATCAATGGCCAGTGATCCGGTGCGCCCGTGGGAAAGCGTAATGGCTAAGCAGCTCGTGAAAGGCGCGCCCGGCGACGTTTCCGGACCAGATTAGCTCCACTCCTTTTAATGAGCGTCGATAATCGGATGGCATTTTCGCTTTCGTGGGGAAGTTCTATTTTTGGAGCTCATTTATTGGTGTTTTATGGTGGATTTTTCCCAAGTGGATTGGCAAGAATGACCAAGTTCTTTGAATAAATAAATTCTACGTATGTTGAAATAAAACAAGTGGATTAAAAAACAGATTTTGAGTGAACCAAAAAACCATTATTTTTGATTGATAAATATTTGAGAAACTAATTTGTGATGTTTAAAACAAGGAAGTCCAAGCCCTTTTACATTATTACAGAACAAATTAAAATTATTACAGAAAACAAACAAGCAGCATTTGTTTTGGAAGCTCATTCAAAAAAACGTCTGTATCAATTTTCATAGTCTTGGTTTGAAGTATATTTCAAATTGATTTTGAACTTAAAGAATCCGCTCTTCAAACGCTTTCCTCCAAAGTACTGCTACATGATAAATTGTACCACTTTTTGTAGACCTTTTGGCATAAAAGATAGGGCCCTTAGAATATATAATTAATGAAATGACAAATTTTATGTATTGAGGATCTAGTTTAATCACACAACGAGGTTTTTATCAAATTTATATGCCTAATAGTATTGCAGTGAATTGTATTAAATAAATATTACGAAACACTGTTTTTGATTATTCAATTATTCAAAACATATGATAAATTGTTATTATCTAGCGATGAACACAATTTTCCAGTTAAAGCAAGGAAAAAACCAAGAAAAATGGTGGCGAATGGAGTATAAAAATAATTCCCCATTTCGCCGGCATTCTGTGTTTATCCATCCATCAAGAAAGCTGCAACAGTTTGCAGTGGATAAGTGCAAACAAATCCACTGCGGATGGATTCAATCGCAATTTGTTGTGGCTTTACGAAAGATGAAAGTCTTGGCATGTTGACATATACTTTCACTCTAACTTTGCTACCGTCTGGTGGAATAAATAAAAACTTGGTCTGATTTCCATCCGGATTGATGGTCTTACTTTTCCATTACGTGGTTAAGCTCCAAGTAAGATGCTTAAAAAGGGAAGAATTTCGTTTGTTTTTTACCCCACGGTCTTGAATGTTTTTCCTTTTCGACTTCGGTAGATGAACCAAAGTTGTTTTGGTTTTGTAGATGATTTTAAAATGAATGCTAAGCTCCGTTATCCTTCAGGATTAAGTGTTTCGAATTGGTTTTCGTTAAAACCCTACACAAAAACCGCAAAAACAACTCCCTCCGATGACGCCGGAAATGAAAACTCATGCAACAACATTATCGAAACGATAAAACATCCCAAAGCGAGGAAAACGTCCCCTAGCGAGAGAAAAAGTAACAATCATATCGAAATAAACAAATTACCGATCCATCATCGCGACGGGTTGCTGATTGAGCTGCAGTTTCTCCAAGTCGCCCTGATCGAAAAACTCGTCCGCCACTAATTTGGCCACCCGGTGCTGTACCTCCCACGGTTTCGCAATGGCGCTCACATCGCATGCCGTCATCATCATGCCACACAGGACTGCATGTATGTGTGTTTGAAGAGGAAGAGAAAGAAAATGGGCAGAGTGTTTTAGTACAATTTTATTATTCCGATTGGCTCCAAACGAGGCTACGATCGTAGCTAAGGGTTAGGAAAAATCGAGGGGAAAATTTGTGTTTTTTCTTTCCCACTTACCTTCCTTCTTCTCCTCACTCTGCCAGTCAAACTCGCCGTTCTCGATCAGCTCCAGGAACTGGTTGCGCTTCTTGAAGTACATTGCCAAATCCGTCGATAGGATCGCCGTCTCGACCACCTTCATCACCTTGCGGAAATCCTCCGGGGAAAGCGCCTGCAAGTGGGAAAATAAAAATGAACTTGATTTCAAACTGGAAACACTTCGTTACTGATGAAAGTTGCCCAGTATTCTACCATCTTTGCCGGAAGTGAAATAAAATAGAAACCACCCACGCAAAACCAACGGAACGGGTGGTTATTGTTTGGTTGAATAATTAAATCTCCAACCCGGCCAGGCTAGTTGAAAGGGTTTTCCCTTCGCTTATCGGTTTTATACGAGCGCCCCGGAAAAAAAACACCCCTGATGATGGTGGGAAAAAAGGCACATTCCGCGCGTAAAGCGGATAAAGGAAGCTCGTGGAAAAAAAGGGAGGAAAAACAACCTCAGCGTCATGCCGTGGAGATAAAATAAAGCCTCCACACAACACACAACAAAGCAAGGGAGGGTCACAACAAATCACGGGCCCCTTTTCGTCGTCAGCGTCGTACGCCGTATCAAATGGTGGGGCAATAAATGTGTTTTATGAATATTGTGGTCGTGTTCGCGGGGCGGTCGTGATGGTGGCGGATGGGGGTGCGCCAATGGGCGGGAATTTACCAGCGGAAAATCACTCACACGGTACGGTGACTGGGGAAAACTTATTACGACTTTTGTTTCATTACAATCTGCCCGAACAAAAGGCTTGAATGGTTGAAAAATTATAAACTCTTTTAAAGGAAAAATTAAATGATTGAAAGGAAAATTGAAAACATGCAAAATTTCTTTCCAGATGTTTCCCGCTTGAAAAAGTGATGGTAATTAGATCAGAAAACATTTCAAACTAATGGGATGTGACGGTTCTGAACCATAAGAATATTACCGACATCAACGGCCGTTTGTAACAAGAACCCTAAAAATGGTATCAGATCTGCTTTGCCTTTGTTGGCAGCCTTTTCAACGGGAGTCAAGCTTAGTAACAGAACCCGGCTTTTCCGTTTTATAAAACTGCTCCCATTTATGTTCTAAGAGGCGTGAAAGGTACACCATTCACTCATAAATAAACCGCTTCAGACGGCACTGGACAGACACGATGTCCTGCCTTCCAATAGCAGAAGCAATGAGAAGAAAAACAAAACGCGAACGTGCGCTGCGAGCCGAATCATTCGACATAAAGTTTCCACTTCATTCGGACGGAATTTCAATACCGAAGAATTTTCCAACCAACCGATGGCTTTCCCTTTATTTTGGTGGTTTATTTTTCGGGGTCTGGCCGAGGGTCCACGTTGAAACAAATTGCTTACGCGCCACTTATTTTTATCACCCAAACCCCTCGCCTGGCGGCATCCGGTTGAAGGGAGGGGGGACTTAAAACCAAACGCGTGACCAAACGACAACGACAGCCGCAGCGAGTGCGCCTGTCAAACACGGGATTAAATTCCATCGATGGCAAACTCCCGAACTCCCCAGGACAACCCGAGGGATGCAGGACACAGACATAAAGGATTCACCCAACCGACCGAACGACCGCTCGACAGACTCACGAGTTTGTCCTCTCGAACAACCGGAAGATACGGTTCAAGTGGGTTGAAAGAGGGGCGCCGGGTGCTCGGTGGTATGGGTGTGTAAGGGTGTGCTTTTGGGGATGAGAGCACGAGCACGGGTTGCCATTTTCGTTTCGTCAGTGAATACGTCGGCAGCTTTACGATGGAACCGCAGTTCACTTTCGATGATGTAAAAGAAATGTATACAAAAAAACAGTGGAAGGCTTAAAACCGGACAAGGGATCCCTTCTGGCTACGGGAAGGAGGATAGCACCTTCACCTCGATACGATTCAACTAGGCATTCAAACACCACTTCCCCCAACTGTAAAGCGGAAAGAAAATGCGACCCATTCGAACACGACCATGTTCGATCGATCCGCTTTAGTTCCGAAATGCAATAAGCAACCTCCAGCCTGGAGGAGAAGTGATTTGTGCTTGGACGACAAAATTGAAAACAGTAAATTATGTTTAGACGCTTTCTTTTTGCGCAACGTGGACGATATCACCATTCCAATTAGAATTTTCGACACTCCTTCGGCTGGACCTTCGGCACAAAGAAGAAAGCAAGAAAAGTAGAAGAAAGTAAAAGCTGACCCTTTTTCAATCGGCGTGGAAAAGAAAGGGACCGTTGTAGTAGGATGGAAAATGTCTCCAACGATAGAAGCGAGAACGGGGATGATGAAATCCAAATCAAACAAAATCTGAAGGAAGGTTACCCTTTTTCTATTCAGTGGAATTTTTTAGTTTTACTCAAGGGATTTAATATTTCTGAACAATTTTTTGAATTATTCTAAGCAACATTGTTGGAAAACAAATAATTTTCTATTTGCCCGTTAAACGTTTACATATTATAGGAGGCCAACATTAACAAAATTTCGTCTTCCCAAGCTCAGCAATCAAAATTAGTTTGTATCTTTCTAAATTGTCTCCTAATAAAGGGTTTTCCAGCAAACATTAAATCCGATGGAGAAAAATGTTTTAAAAATAAAATTATCCATTTGTTTGATGGGTTGGAAAATGTGAACGAATGCACATCACACCCTTTTAGGCTGTTCGCTCGACGTTGATCGACGGGGTGTTTTTGGTCATGTTGAGCCTCGCAATTAAGTTTAGCGAGCCGGTCTTAATTTTATATCGTTCCCCAATCGTTATCCATTACGGCACAAATAAACATAAACAGACGCGTATAACTTTCAGCAAAAACAATAAAATCAAACACTCAAACAACCGGTCGGAAGCAACGATGTGTGTACACATCTTTTTTAATGCTCCACGAACGCCGCCAAGCATAAATTGCAAACCCCGGGAAGGGCACGGACCAAAAACCGACGGAACGGGCGATTCGGCAATCGATTGAGCAAACAGTGTTTTTCCGAAACGGTGTTTACGGTGTTTTCCCCTCCCCAGTCGCGCACTCGCCTCACCTGGAAGATGTTGTTGCCCTCGGAGTTCAGAATCATGACGCACTGGTCGAAGTGATGGTGCTCCATCGTGCTGGTCGTGTAGAGGATGGCCAGCGGGCTGTCGGTTTTCGACTGGAACGCGTTGTTCGTGCCCCGATGGTCCAGGTCGTGGCAGAGGCAGGCGACCAGCAGGCCCAGTATCTCCAGGTCCGTCATGAAGCGCTCCATTTTGCCGGTCTTCATCATGGCGAACATGGTCTGGGCAACGTTCAGTGCATGGCGCCAGTTGTGGTACTTGACCGGACGGTAGTTTTTCCGGACGCTCAGTATCCAGCGGCACAGGACCTGTAAGGGAGAAAAGCAACACAAAACACGGAACCTGGTTTTACGTTTCACGTATCATAGCTCCTACTTCGTTCGGATGGACTCGGTCCAGGAGAAGACCGAACTGTGCATCTGGCTTTCTTATTTTGTAATGCAATTAAGGTTTCCATTATCGCCACGAAGCGTAACATGGGCGTAATCCTGGCTTCGGCTCATCGGAAGTTCAGTACGAAGAGCCAACGGCAGGAGTACCTAGTTTCCCAGAATCCCACCAAGGATCCCGGGCAGAACTTTCTGACACGGGCTGACCTTTGCCCTATCTGTCTATCTATCGAACCGGACAGAGCGAAAATTTTAAAATTCCACAGCACAGCACCTGTGAGGAAATCCACCTCACCGGAGGAAAGATCCCCAAAACGAGCAAATTCATGATGTCGCTAATCAACATGTCGATGTCGCAACGATCCCGCTCGGTCTTGAATCGATCCTCCCGATGGGCGACTCCGGGTTTCCAGGAAAAAGAATCCTCTCGAAGAAAGAGTCGAACGATTGAACTCGCGTTTTACTGGGACCCATAAATTTACATCAGTACCAGTGGACGGTCCGTCGTCACATAGTATCTTGCGTGTCTTTGGTGGTTCCAGGTTTGGAAAAATCCTGAAGGTTGAAAGTTTGCAAATCGGTCACCAATGAAAGGCCCCACTTACGTCATATGGAATGTGAAACTGTTGAACTAGATTGCACTGCAGGAACATCCGCACCGCCGCCCGGCATGTGTCATCGTCGTCGAGGTCGAAATCTGTTGAGAGAAGGGAGAAAACGTTTAGAAAAAAGAATTTTTGCTTTTGAATTTTCTATACCTCTGATTCAAATAAAAGCATTTTCAATTTTCTACGTTTTTCATGATCGATAGCAAAAAAAATGGTTAATTTTCCGATTCATACTGGAACTTAACTACCTTCATTAAAAATACATAAAAAAAACTGTCCACAGAAAACCATGGTAGGCACGATTCTTCTTGCTGGTTCAGAAGTTTCGTTCAATCGTTCTTTCGCTTATCAAGTATTAAAATAAATCATAAATAATTTTTTTTCTGATTGATTGTTTATATTATCAAAAAGCTGGAAATTTATAATGTAATTTGATTATAAAGGAAATAATTTTACAAAATACGCACCAGAAAGATTGGTAACGAAATGTTTTTTGTATTCAAATTATTGCATTTTATTTTTTAATTAATGTTCCACTTTGCAACGCGTACGCATGCGTGATTTACAGATTATTTATTTCTTCCAATTTTTGCGATAGAATTCTGTTCTAACATATTTTTTTATTTTTCTATCGTTTCCTGATTGACCAAACTTTGTTCAGTTAGAGCTGAAGAGCCGGGAGTAAGCTGTAGAATAATTGATGTACATGAGCCTCATCCAAACCGGTCTTTAGACATCAGAAGCTATATTCTTCGTTGGTATGTGTCCAAAAATAGGGGTTTTTCTCGTACACACATTTGAAAACTAGCAGGAGATAAACACTCGGTTAAAAAAAATCGGATCGTCAATAAAAGTTATCTTTTCATCGTTCTTCTGTATTCGTTACGTTTCGGGACTGGTAAGCTGTCTTTCGATACCCGGAATAATTAAGTCAACGAGCAGACCAGCCGAACCCGTTTTTACAGTTTGGGCAGAAATTTTTTTTTTTTTTTTTTTACACCAAAAACATCCAACCCTCTGATATTAGGAACAAATCAGTCGTGTTTTGTACCTCAAATTGTACAAAATTCCTTTTCATATTTAAGATTATTCGAAAATGTTACCTTGTGATTGCAGTTTTTCGAACTCGTATGGTGCTTTGACAAAGATTTTAGCTATCTTCCTATCACTCTGCTTGTATTTTGATCAAATGGAAAAAGAAAGGCGATCGTTCTGAATCTCGTTACCAACGGACGGCAGGCGCAAGAAGGAACCTGGCCATGGCATACCACAATATACAGGAAGCTGAACAACGAACCTGACTACCTTTGCGGAGGATCCCTCGTTGATAAGCATACTGTCATTACTGGTGAGTACATTGTGTACACTTCCACACTGCATATGGGTTATTAACCTTTTGCGGTTTGCTCTCTTATACCAGCTGCTCACTGTTTTTTCACGAGTGAGGAATCCAGTGTTTTGGGAGCAGATCAAATATCTGTGCATGTCGGCCGAAATCGTCTGAATGAATCAAACATGAATGTGCAAGTGCTGAAGGCCGCCAAAATCGTGATCCACCCTCAATATAGACCTCAGAATGTGTCGAACGATATTGCAATTGTTCAGTTGTTCTCCGATATCAGCATCACATACTCCGTCGGACCCGTGTGCCTCTGGAGTATGAATGATGATTTGCACCGAATCGTGGGAACAATCGGAAAAATTGTTGAATTTGGCCTCAACCAAGAATATAAAACATCTGAAACGCTTCAAGAGGCAACGCTCACCGTAGCGGATTTGTTTGATTGTGTTTTGAATGATCGTCTAACGTTTGGAAGTATTTTAACTCGTAAGATGTTCTGTGCCCGCGCAAAAAATAATGTCAGTGCGTGTAATGGAGACAGTGGTGGTGGTATGTTTTTCAACATCGATGGCACACGGTATTTGAGAGGCAAATGTCTTCCATTCCAAGCAGAGAACATGAAGCTCGAAGCGTTTGTGATACTTCCAAATACACGGTTTTTACAGACGTTAGTAAATACCGTGAGTGGATTCTCCGGTACACAAACATGGCGAAGTGGTTGAAGGAGCTTAAACCATGCCAGGATGGGGTTATTGCTGAAGGTATCATGTGCAATGCTGCAAGTTGTCACGATCACGGATTTTTGCTTTTTAGTCATGTTTTTGATGTCATGCGCATGTCGTTAAGCAATGGACAATGGACGTTAAAAGTATAAGTGTTCCTTCTTTGATACCCGATATCTATACAGCCTGTGCTGAAGGACACATGTACATGGCCACTTACGAAGAAAAACATATTTTAAGAATGAATTACGATATGAACGTTTGGAAAATCATCGAGAAGGCAATATATGAAGGGATATCACGACGCCTTTATAGAAGTTCCTATGTACAGGATACCACCGAAGTTGCACGTTTGGACAATCTAGACGAACGGACCATTTAAATAAGACCATCGTTGGTGCAATAGCAGCAGTTACTGACATTTGCCCGCTGTTTCACAGTCAGTGTGCCATCAACAATGGAGGCTGTCCGGAAAACACGATTTGGCTGCTCAGTCCTCGTGATCCGTTAGGCAAAACCTGCAAACTGTTGGTGAAAAGTGATGCAAGCGAGTGAAATAAAATTCCTCACATGATTGTTATTTTCATCGGTTGTATCTCAAAATAGTATGCCAAACATAATTACGTTTGCTTGAGCTGCTTATCAAGGAAAACACCTTATAGGTAAATAAACAGGTAAGGTATGCACCAATGGTATGCGGGCTCAAGAAAGAAGCTGTCCGTGGCATGCAACGGTATACGGGGAGCTTACCAACGAACCTGCCTACATATGTGGAGGATCCATAGTTGATAAGCAAACTATCGTTACTGCCCAAAAAACGTATATTTTTGGTTTCTCGATACAGGTACTCATTGCTTTTTTGCAAGTGCGGGTTCCAGTATTTTGAATCCAGATCAGACATCAGTGCAGGTAAGGCAATATCGAATGAGTAAATCCATCATGAATATACTAGTGTTGAAATTCGCCAACATCGCGATCTACCATGAATTTAGACCTCAGAATGTGTCAAATGATATTGCAATTGTTCAGTTATCCTCCGATATCAACATCGCGTTCTCTGTCGTACCCGTGTATCTCTGGAGTACAGACGACGATCAGCACCGAATCGTGGGAACGGACAACAAATTTATTGGGTTCAGCATCAACCAAGACTGTAAAATATCGGAAACGCTTCTTTATTAAAATGCGACAGTTACCGTAGTGAATGCTACAACTTTTCTTTTGAATCCGATTACGGTCGCGTTCCTATTAAATCATATCATGTTCTGTGCCGGTGCTAAATAAAATGTCGCGTGTAACGGTGATAGTGATGGTGGCATGTTTTTCGAAACTCTTGGCATATGGTATTTCAGAGGCATAGTGTCCACAATCCCAAGCATACGATATGGTGCTCGACTTGTATGTGATAGCACCAAATATACGGTGTTTACAGACGTTACCAAATATCGTGAGTGGATTCTCCGGTACACTAACACAGCGAAGTGAATGAAGTAACTAAAACTGTGCCATGATAATGCGGTTACTGAAAACACCATGTGCAATGCTGCAAGTCGTTACGATCATAGTTTCTTGATTGGTCGAACGTTTGCTAAACTCATTCGCATCCCGTTAGACAGAGAAAAATGTTCAACGATAGCCGAGCCTGAGATCCAGAAAGTTTGGCATTGGGCTGGATTTCACGACACCAGTATTAGCATGACTGAGAGAAGTCACCATCGAGGTCACGAACTTGGAGAATCCGAACGTGCGTACGGTTTTGTTTACCAATATCAGAGTACCGCATATTTCAGTCGATCTACATCAAGGCAAACTTTACTGGACAGGTTGGACAAACGAATATCAGAAAATTGATTATCTGCGGAGTACCGGCAGATAAAATACATCGACGTTATGAAGGATTCCGTGACTACCGGAGAGCCTTTGTTATTCTGTCGGAGAAAAAAGGAAGATCGAATGCATCGGTACGCGTAGTCAGTATATCCGCATGATCGAAGATAATCTCACCCATCGTACATATATAGCAGTCACTGAATAGTGGCTTTACTGGTTGAATATACAATGCGGACCAGTATGAATCAGGATCCACCTCGACATGAGTTAACAACATCGATTTCCTCATTTCACAGCGACAACATTGAGAGCATGAAAAACTTTGGTGTTTGGCAAAATACTATCAAGTTTATTAGGAAAGCCCTAATTCAAGAATTAGAATATCTCGCATATGCTCAAAATTCCACAGTCGGTGTGCCATCAACAATGGAGGATGTTCGGAGAAAACAATCTGTCTGCTCAGCCCTGCAATCTGGTAAAAGCTCCAAACTGAGTGAAATATGGAAATGTTTTCCAAAAGTTCTATTCCTAGCTCTGCTCTCTGCATATGATGTGCCCGTTAAGAAGGTGCATAAGAAAGTTTTGTGTTGAACTGGTAACGAAAAATATATTACACAGTGATAACAAAGAAACAGACTAACTACAGAGCTTTGCAATTTCGATTAAATCACCTCACACTTGATCACTCACGTTTACGGATTATTAAGCTAGTGAAACAATAAATCACATAAGAGGACAGCCCAACAAAAAAAATTATACCGTAACACAAGCTTATGTCGCATTGTTCACCAACCTACCATCCATGCTCTAATAACTCCCAACCTTAACCTAACCTGACTCGAGGCTTGGTTGGGAAATGCTTATGTAGAGGCATTTTTAACATTCATTTTTCTTACCAACAGTGGGACATTCCGTGCATGGCTAGCGGATCAAATAGGAATTCAAACCGTGTCATATGACCTCTTCCGGGAGGATACCCTCCTCCTATCCACCCAAAAGATAACGAAACATCACATTCCGCATCGAAACACACAAGTCGTTCGTTCGGAAAGCGATTCGACCGCCAAAGAACGGTCGGAAAAGGAAAGACCAAGAGAGCTGGGAGGCATGGGCGCCTTCTTTTCACACCCACTGAGGAACTCATGAAAAATTCAGCACCGCCCAGCACTTGATGAATGTGTGATCGTGATTAAATTCCCTCCATACCATCGCCAGGCGCAATCATTCTTCCATTCTTCCGAAACGCTCGCCGGGTATCAAAGCGCTTTCCGCGCCTCTGCGTAAAGTTAAAACATCCCTTTTATCACACCCTACACCCTGCCGTATCTAATTTTCTCTTGCCCTTTTTCCTGACGCCAATCGGAGGCGCGGAAATCACTCGTTCATTCCACCAGCATCGTCGTTGTGACGAGAGATTGCGCTAAATGGAACCAGATGTGAAACGAGCCACTCTACTGTTGGCCATCGCATCCTAGGACAACATTCGATCGGTCTGCCAGCTAAGGAGTGGGAAAACGGCGTCACCACGGTAGTATTGAGCATCGGGCTGGGGAAAAGTCAAACGGCACGATTCGCCACGGACGGACGAGTTATTAGGAGAACAACTATTTTTCTTCTCTTCACTACAATAAGTGTTCGAGCTTTTCTATTTCCGTCCGTTGCCTTTTGTGCTCCATTAATTATGCCGATCGCGTGGAAAACGATTCTGGTGAAAGGTGTACTGGATGGACGTGCATGGATCAACTCGTACCGAATCGCTCACAACAAGGGAGACCTTGTCCAATTAGTGTGAAGAAAGCAATAGGAGCTTGAGGTCAAAGGTTCATTAGGCCAGTGAGTGTTCGCAGAATTGTTTCGTTCCCCTTTTCGGTCAGATCAGAGCACAAGAAAGCAATCAATCTGGACCCAGGAATCTTTTTACGAGCAAACAGGTAACCTTGGTGGATCCAAAATAAAAACGAGACGTCATCCTATTTGCACCTTCATTTGACTCCAAGAGAATGTTGCCCATCCTAGGAAGGAAGAAAGCTGAGTGATCCCTAAGCTAACCAACCACTAATCGAAATCGACCCGAAGAGCGGAAAACAATCGCACAAAATATTTATTTACATCATTATGCGCTAACGTTAATGGGATTCGTCCGATTTGGAAAGCTTCCGCACGAAACCATCGGCTCGGAAACCTTCATGCGGTTTGGCATCGGTATTCCAATGCTTGTTAACTCTTGACCTCAGGAAATACCGGAGCAACGGAACATCGTTTGGGAGCTAGGAAACTTGCGGTCTAATTACGTTACTGCAATCGATCTATGGGAAATCGGACACTTTCCGGGATCAATTAGATTGAATTTGTGGCGAGCGAGAAAACCCGGACCGTTATTGAGGCAATCAGAAATCAGATTTCAATTTACCAAATGCTCAACAGCGAGAGAATATCGATTTGCTAATTTGTTTTCACTACGATTAGATTCGATTTCAGTCCCCGAACATTTGATTTTTCCCCATCTCGTTCTTGAATTGTTTTAGTTCATTAAAGCGATAAAGTCTCACGCGTCAAGCATTGCTGTATTCTGGATGACTTACCGATGAACTTAAAACTATACAGCTTGTAATCCTCGGCCGACTGGATGGTATCGTTGACCAGCTTGAGCGTCTGGTCCTGACTAGCGGTCGCGTGGTACGACAGACACTCGAGCGCGACCTTCTGCTTCGCCATCAGCTTGCAGGCACTCTCGTACATCTGCGTGTTGTGGATGCCGAGCCCGCAGAAGATGGCGAACGCCTCGAAGATGGAGATATCACAGTTGGTAAATTGTAGATCGTTTTTGCTGCAAAAGAAAGGGAATGTAAAGGAAAACCCGCTGGAAGTTAATTATCACTCGCCAACAGGGACAAGGATGTGCGGGAGTGTTCCGAAGAAGTGTTACCTTATTAATTAATTGAGCGACACCGATGACCGTCTTCTGGCCGTTGATGATCGGCATGCAGAGTATCGACTTGACGCTGTGCGTTTCGTCGAAGGAGGCCGTCGTGGCGACGGTGCCGTCCGTGGGCGGACCCTGCTGGGCCGGCTGCCGATGGTAGATGGGTTTGTCCTTGAGCCACTCGCCGACGTCGCTGATGTTGAGCGTTTCGCCCGTCGCGGCCACGTACTCAGCGATCTGGGCCAACATCGAGCTGTTCAGGTCGCTCACCGACGGTCGCCAGATGTTTGCCGACGACTGATTGCTACTGCCGAGTTCAAAAATCATCGTGAATCGCGTCGAGGTCGAACTCTGAAAGCGTCAAACGAACCGTGTACGTGAATCACACGTTCTAAAGATGTGATAAGAATCAAGCCGTAGTAGTTTCCATGTTGTTCCCAAAGGCTGAAAACCTCAACTCGATTTGCATGACTGCTTCTTAGTGCAAAGCAATATCTTAAAAGTCGATAGGAAGGAAAATGTATTTGCAAACGGCAGGAAATGGACGGATTAACGGATGTAACTGGGGTAATAATCAAAATAAAAGAAGGAACAAATTTATGGATCTGCAAATACCGAGTGGAAACATAATGGAAATTACTACCGCTCGAGAGCTATGTAAATGAACAACCTGCTGCTGGAGTACATCGTCCACGTCGACGTTATGGCTCGTCCGGCGCGATAGGGTTTGATGAGTTCTCTCCGGCCGCTCCAATATCCGCTCGAGATGATTCTTTCGGCGGGGGAATTTTTATCATTTCCGAAGGATTATTTCCGGCCAATGGCGTGGTTGAGCCGTTCCAAGAAAACCACGACGAATATCCAAAGCACCAAAAAGAAACATGAAATAACGAAAAGGAAATAAGGGTTAGGGGAAATGGTAAAAATGCAATAAAATCGAAAGCAATATTTTCAATTCGATCACACTCTACAAAGTTTCTAAAGGCACTTGTGGGAGGTGTAAAATTGCTGAAAAGTTTTATCTATGCAAGTGGTTGGTATGTTGAATACGTTGAACGAACAAGCAAGTGAAACGAGTTAAAATTCCTACAAACTACCAGGCGCCTCCATTTGTTAGGCGAATTCGTAAACAACCGGGCAACTCCATTGAAAATCAAAAACAAACTGATGCATTATTTGGAAATGGTGTTTATATCACATTCCCTCAAAAGGTCATAAACATTAGGAAATCAATCCGAAACCCTGTATTCGTTTGGTAATAGAATGTTCGATCTCTTTTTGGCAGGTGAATTGATTAGGAAAAACATGCTGCATACAACACACAGTCGAGTGGAAATGTAGGGTAATCATTTGATTATCTTATCTACGCGTTGGAAATGAAAGGGTGGTGAAACGATTGCCTCACTTGCGAAAATGTCATTAGCGCTTATCGAGTGTTTGTAAACGAGATTTCGTAGCCTACGGCCGGAAAACATTGAAAATCAGACTCTGGCAGGTGCATGCTCAAAAACAGATTCGACAAACATTACAGAACTGCTGGAGCCATGCTTATTTGATTCAAGAGAACACACTGCACTAGAGATTATTTTAAAACAGATGTCAAATAGTTAGTTAATCGATAAACCAAGATAAGATCGCATAATGCTCCTTTAAAATTAAATAACTTTTCATTAACAATATTTTTGCCTGAGAGTGCAAATAACGGTGAAGTGTTGCGTGCAGTTAGGGCAGACATATTTTACACGTTCAGTGAGTTGCTAAATACAGCTCTCGCATCCATTATGCACAGAAGTTGTATCGCGTGCTGTACGCCCATCGTTATTGGCTTCCATCAGGTGGCTGTCAGCACAATCAATATGGGATTTTTATCTCCATACCCTACGTTTGGATTCTCGTCGCACCATCTAGTTATCTACTTTATTCCGTTGTTGCCTTTTGCGATCTGCACCTGAGACTTTGACTTACACGGGTCGCTTTCAGCTTGCACTACCGAAAATTTATATATTTCAGCTTTTCAGCTTTGTCACGTCAGCCCCGGCACGGCCATTCGGTGCCAGTTCGTGCCAACTGGGCGCGTTCTCAGACAACGTTGCTCCAAAAGTCGGGGGTTATTTTTATGGGCTTCATGTTTGGAAAGCGTTATCGCACGCGTTATCGGCTTTCCCGAAAGGCCCGAAACACACGGAAAACTCTAATTAACAAAAAGGGCACACTGTGGAGCCGGAGTGCCACCAATTTCGTGTGTCGATTTCATTTGTCTCCCCCCTCGCAACCTCAATTTCGTTTCCACTCTCTTCTAGATGAAAGTCGTAGGTCCAGAACGTTCATGATAAACAGGTTCGCTGGACATCCGGAATGGTCAGTGAAGCCTATCGACATCCGACGTCGTCGATTCGTCGTACGTGACTTCCAGAGAAGTTTTCTACCACCCAAACCAAGTCCCGTGGGAGCTCCACGTTTTGCGAACGATAGCAATTTCGGTGCATAAAATGTGAGACGTGCGGCTTTTATCGTGTTGTGCTGTCAGAAAGTTTTTGCGTGGGTTCGTGGCATTGTATAGCGGTGTGAGCCTTTGTGCGTGTGGTTATGTGACGCGAAAGAAAAAAAAGGCTGACTTTCAGTCCGGTGCTGCGTGCTACTGTCACCCTGACAGCTGTCAAACGATCGACCGTCAGTCGAAGCAGCGGGTTGCTTTGATCGATGAATTCTGGTGATGGACGCAAAGTGAGTTTTTTCCACGAACAAAACGGCAAAGCACGCGAACGTGTAAAGTTACCTTCAAAGAGTTTCGATTGCAGTCGTCGTCTAAACATGCACACTTGAATAACAAAACAGGGGTCCAGACGGAGGAAGGTTGTGTTCGTATGTCGGGTAAAGACAGTTGATCGGTGCAGCGAAGGATTAACGAAGTTAGAAGATTAAGTACCGCATGCATATCACCCTAACCCCACTTCGATCCTCTCATGCACCTTCGACCCGGCGGATTAAGGGATGCAACTTACCGCTTCGCCACAGTCGAGATCGAGCAGAAAAACGGCGCACCGTTCGCACTTCAGCAGCTCGCGGGCCTCGGTCATAATCTTCGTCACCAGGCACTCCAGGTTGTTCTGCTCGGAGAAGATGTTGCGGGCGAGGTTGAGCAGGATCTGGTTGCGCCGGTACTCCTGGACGGACATTTCGAACAGCTGCGCGTTCTGGATGCCGATGCCGCAGAACGTCAGGTAGCGGCGGAAAATCTCCACGTCACGCTCGGTAAACTCGGGCGAACCTGTTTGAGGCCGATGAAGGTGCCAATTAGCTCTCCAAACAAACACACAAGCACACGGTAGGACACGGAAACCTCACCGTTGGTTTTGTTGATGATCTGGGCCACCCCAATGACATGCCCCTCGTAGTTGCAGATCGGCATGGACAGGATGATGTTCGTTTTGTAGCCGGTCTTCTGGTCGATTTCGCTGTTGAACCGTGGATCCTTGTACGCCTCTTTGATGTTGATGGTTTCGTTCGTTTGCGCGACCGTCCCGGCAATGCCCACGCCGAACGGGATCACGATTTCATCCTGCTTGGCGCGCCGCACGGCCTCATCCAGAGCTGTGGAAGGGAAACCAGAAGCGAGAGAGAAGCTTTCAACCGTGTGCCCTTTTACTTTGATTTGACATCGTTCACTTCAACGCTGCTGCGTTGCATATTTTCCCCAATGCAGTTATTCAACATTGTTGCGTGGGAACGGAAAAAAGTATCGAATCCAATTTGATAACCAGCTTGCAAATGGCGCACGGTAGATGTAAACGAATCACCTGCAACGACGCCCACGCCCGAACTTGATACAGTCGTTTCGTGGAAGCTCTATTTTCAACCTACTCACTTTCCACATTCCAGATGGAAAGCATATTGCATCACTCGCAAAAGGTTCGATCGCTTCCAGGAAGGGCTGGATTTGTGATCAAACTAAGGAACACACTGTTAGGGCAGAACTTTGCAAATTCCAAACGGATTACACACGCCTGGAAGCAACCTTTCCTTTGAACAACCAGGAACTAAGTAAATTTCATCCACCGGTAAATTTATCCTGTTCCTTCGCAAGGCTTTCACAAGAGACAAGTTCATCGGAAAGATGTTAAATTTTGTGAAAGAAATTACGTAAGAGAGGAGTGAGAGAAGAAGATCTTTATCTCCATTTCCAGGGAAATGATTGTTTCGTTTATCTAGCTAAGGTTCCCTGCCGTTTAATTCAACCGTAAAAAGGGAACTGAAATACTTTAAACGATTCTCCCGCCGGAAAACACCACTTTGCGGAAACTTGCCCCATGACTCGAGGGCTGCGTGAAATCTCCGGAGATTGATGCACGGTTGTCAGCACTCTGGCCACGCCATGACAGCAGGTCGCACCACCCGAAACACCGGCTAATGGCGTCCCATCAATTAGTTACTTACGGGTTTTCTGCGTCACGTCGAACAGCTTGGCCACCAGATACTTCCCGGACGGTGGTCCGTTGACGAGAAACAGCGAGCCGCGGTCGGCGTGCGTGAGCAGCCCAACGTTGACCAGGATCTTGTGGCACAGCACGTCGATGTCGAGCTCGTTGGCGACGTCCCGGATCAGCTCCATGAACAGCTCGCCCTCGTCCAGGTCGGCCAGGTGGCTTCGGTTCGAGATCGAACTGCGGGAGGTCGGCGAGCGGCATTTCTGTGGCGTTTTTATAGCGATTGGCAAAGACATGGAACGAAAGAGACGGGCGATAGAATGGGAACGGGTGTTATTTAAATTTGTCAATAAAAATGCAGATAAAGCACAAACAGCGGCTGTTGGGAGGAGACGTTGAGGAAACGGGACGAAGCAACGATTAGTATTCATCGTTCCGGTTCTGAAATTCGAAACGGCTCCTCCGACCGGTCGTCATCGTCTGGCATGAAAGCATATGTTTTGGCCACTCATCAACACCATCAGCAGAGCGGGCCAACTCTTTCACCTTCACTTTACCAGACACATGCGGTACACCGTGTTGACAATGCGGTCAAAATGTGGCTCGTGTCGAGCGGAAGGTTGGATTTTTTTGCATGTGCTTCCTTCTTCGCAGAGAAGTAAACGAACTCCCAAAAATGCAGACATGAGCGAAACGAAGAGCCCGCACATCTGACGAGACGCTCGAAACAGGTTTGGTTCATGAATAATACAACCCGTTCCATCCTAGAGCTCGACCAGCTTGGCCGGAGAACCCGGTGCAGAAACGGAACGTCAGTGAACCTGCGAAGTCGGCGTTGCGGTTGTTTACTAATTTGGATTTCCATTTCCAGCCAAGGTTAACCCCATTAGTCTGGGTTGTTATCTGCATAATCAACGGAACCACGATGGTATACGGAATTAAATTGGTCAAGTTTGCGGACAAACTAAGCTTTCTCTTGATTTAAAAACCTACTCCTTCTTGTTCTATTCCTAGCTTGCATTATTTCAACTCTACTTTAGCTCTTTTGTAGTATTTAGTGATTGTAAAAATTATTGAAAGGAATTTCATGAATTTCAACTTGGCGAAGGATAATTTCTTCCCAATTCCTGCGGTTTGTTGATTCAAAAATAAATCGGGATGGATTTGAAACTTAAGCCTCCTAATTAAAGAAAATACTTTTGCCACTGAAAAACGTGCTCGACAATGCAAATGTTCAAAGTGGTTTTATTTTGATAGTGCACAGATCATTCCTGCGTGTAACGGTGGAAGGAAAAGAAAATCCTAGTTCCATTTTTAATTGGCACAATCGCCCACCAGCGGGATAGCAAATGGGGGCCATTACGGAAACGAGCGCGACCCCTTTCCCGTGGCGTGGCGCACCATCAACCGATCCCGTAATGACCTGCGAAAAGGGAACCTGGCGCCGGAAACGAGCTCGAGAGCAAATGTTTACCCAACGGGAAGTTGTCGAATAATTAGCGCTAAGCGTTGCAACTCATTAACATTTCCACACCGGTCTCATGCTGCCCTTACCGGCGTACGTGAACCACACCCGACTAGTCGGGCACGTATCGCTGCCCCTCTTCGGACGATCCATCCGCGAGAAATGCCCATAAGCCACGGCTAGAATTACAAATTGTTCCCCAGGCGTCCCATGTTCTCAACCACCTCGAGGCAAATCTAGGTCACGGAAGTGGCTGAGCAAACAAACGCCGCACACGCAAAAAACGCCCGCACAGGCATTCCGCAGGAGGAACGGTTCAACGGCACAACACCTTCAGACACCGCGGTCCGGCAGCTTTGGCGCTGACATTATCCTTCTGCCCGACCGGTGGAACATGGTTGTGCGAGCAGGAGTCAATTACGTCGACTCCAGCCGACCGAAGCCGGAAGTTGGGAAGCCACAGCAACCCACCACGGAAGGATGGCGACGGAAACGGAGCAAAACAACACCCACCGACCATCGTGAACTATCCACACGTCCTTGAAAGGCGGAAGGTTTCATCCACTTTCGACCATTTTTCTCCTTTTGTTCTTTCCTTGTCTACTCAGTTCGGACGCACCGCACGTTGTCTTCCTTCCTGAGGACCGCATGCAGTACTGTGTTTGTTTGTGTGAATGCTTGCGTGTATGACACAAGTGTCATCTATCACGCCGCTTCTGGGTGGCTCCGGTTTTTGTGTTCCTTGTGTCGAAAGGGCGACACTTGTGTCGAAGGGTGATTCCTTTGACCGGAGGCTCCAAGCGAGCGCGACACCCTCGTACACACACACACACAGAGACCACCGAGAGACAATGGTATTGTGTAAGATTGTCTTTGTCCGACCGATTTCCACCCCCTATCCCGCCCATTCTTCTTTTGTGCCTTTAGGTGTCATCGGTTACTCGGCGCTTGTTCACATGCTCAAGAACGGGACGATCAAGGGCTAGGAAGGAAAAGCGTGTGAAACACACACACACACCAACGCAGATAAGTAATTCGAAGCGCACCCCTTGTGGGGGGTAAATCGCCCTCGTGCCCTGGTAGGACGATCATGTTATTGTCGTTCGGAGCGTTTTGGTTTGTTTCTTCTAAACGAGCTGGCATGAATGTGCATGAAACCAACACCAAAACGAATGGAGAGGTGGTGATGTGGCGAAGAAGACGAAATAAATGCCAGACAGTCAGTCTAACCTCCCGCTGTAAATCAGGAACGTGATTGGGTTACCAGGGTCGGTGCGTTTTGTCTAGCGAGGCTATTTCCTCGGGGGTGGATGAGCTTTGCCTTCGCTTCTAGCAATAGAACAGATGTAAAATATTTTTCATTTTCTCAATCGTGCAATCGTGATCGTGAGGGAAAAGAAACGGCAAAGCGTGCACTTATTCGAAAGATGTCGTATGCAGAGGACACTCCGAATCATAAAATAAGGTTATGTTAAGGTTGAAATTTATTTCAAAATAAGGAAGGATTAAAATGTACTTCAAATAAACAGGGAAAATTTTCATTCCAGAATAAAACAAAACACCTTTTTATCTCTGAAATTGCAATTTTTTTGTAGTAATCAATCATACAAAGTCTAATCAAACATAATATTGTAAATGTTTGTAAAACCTGTTTTCTTAAGGTTCGGAATGCTCGTCCATTTTGCCTTAGTTTAAGATATCTTCTCGAAACGAACCCTTTAGAGATAAAAGTTGGAAAATATTTGTACTGATTACAAGTGTAGCCAATCAATTTCACACAGACCTGAAGTACATCGTAAATTTCACTTACCATGAAAAGTGGGGAATAACTTCCGGCAAGATTATTAATATATTGTCCGCAATACAGCGAAACAACCGTACCTTCGATGAATAAATCGATCGATACTGGTTCCCCCGATTTCACGACGGATGCAGAGGCAAGTGGCGGGGTGTTAAAGTCTCGCACTGCTCCTAAATTGCCCGGGAAATCCACTCGAAAATTGCTTCAGTAACGCACCCACCGATTCGCGCGATGCCTTCAGCTGAAATAATTTAATTTAATTTATGGCTCAACTTTTCGCCGCCGTGCCTGTGTGCGTGTTCGATGCGGGAAGGAGGAGCAACTTGTGACTTGTGCGATCGCCGATTTGCCACTTGGCAACCAGCGCCGATTCCCCAGCATCGGGAAAGTTGGCGTTCTGCGGGCAAACCGTACGCTTTACGATCGATCAAAAGACGACCGACCGGAACACACACACTAACTCACACATACACTGTCTTAATCGGTGGAGGAAAGTTTCGGTCTTCGGTTCAAAGGGAAGGTGTCAACTTTTACCACCGAACGGAACGACGTTTGGTTACGGTTTAGCCCTTTTAGATGCTCAACTAACTTTCCGTGTGTGAGTGTGAGTAGTTGTGTCGCACCGGAAACAGTGGCTTTACAACAAGCCACCGGCAAAAGGATGTGAGGTTTTGAACAGATTAATTAATGCTTCACGAGCCATTAACCACTATCTGTTGGTACAATCGCAATGTAGAGAGGTGATTACAGCAAAACATTGATTTTTTCTCAATCATATATTTATGATGTACATTAAATTGATTTATAATTTCCCTTGTTCAAGCTTCAGTTTAAACAGCAGCTTAAATACATTTTATTTCTCAACTGTTTGTGTCATTCTCTTCCTAAAACTCATTAAACATATTCGTTCCTACAAGGTGTTGAATTGAAGAAAAATGTAATACTAAACTCTGTTTCCCATTTCTCCTCCAGGACGGCCCGTTAGCACCTACCAAGAGCATACTTCCTCTCTAACGAGCGAAATTGACTTTTCTCCAAAGCTGGTGTGCTTTCGGCCCGCTGCTTCCATTCCATCGCAGTGCAGTGGATGGATTTATTTCTTTGAAATTTTATTCTATTGCCTTAACGACTTTTTGCTCACTGCCTTTTTGCCCTGATTTACGACTTGATGCCTTCGGATTTTGCCAGCTGCCCGCACAAAAGGCAAGCCAATTATGGGAAACCTTCGCCGTCTGGTCTTGGTGAACAGAGCATTGTGTGGAATTGCCATGCTTGCTTTTTAATATAAAATCTAATTACAATTGAAATTTTTAAATTTAAGGAATCAACGCATTAAGTAGCATAACTTTGCACTGCTTTCTTTGGAACATGATTTTTTCGTGATTTCTATCCTAATTCAATCAACGCCAGTTTTTGGTTCATTTTCTATCCTCCTTACTAAGGATAAGTAGATAAACCTGGCACTAAGGTTAAGAAGAATATTAAATTTCCTACACTATTGTGACACCGGAAGCGCTGAAGCGTTTTACAGTTGAAAGTGGCAACAACGTAAACGACAGCAAAATAAGAACCACACAGACACTACGGAGAAGGAAAAAATCCTATAATTCAAGCACCTATCAGAGCGGCTCATAAATCTCATTTAAAACTTTACCTTCAATAAATTAAATCACCCCATCCGGTTGCAGAGCGGTCAAGTGGCCTCCGAAGCAACACCGTTAGCAAACAACGCTAGTATCTAGCGAGTGCCGGAAGCCGGAGGGTCGGTTTAGCCGTCTCGGACGAGATCCCATCAAACGGAGACTCCCGTGTGGGCTGGCGGGATAATTAAGCTGGGACTTGCACGCAGCTTCGGCTCTTGGCGATGGCGAATGAAGTGGAAAGGATTCAAACGAGAAAACCTCGATGAATAGGATCAAGTTCCATCTCGAACGTTAGATGAAAAGGTTGTTGGAAGCCAGAAGGATAACCAGGAGAGCCTCAATGAAGGGAACTGCTTTTCCAATCCAGAAACAACGATTGGTTTTTCAAATCTCAAACTCTTATTGCAACAATTTGTAAAAATATGCTTATGGAACAAACACAACTTTTTCCCACAGTATAATTCAATCATATGCTAAAATTACGTTGAAAATAATCGAAAAACAAAATCTAATGCAATCCGTACAACCAAAGACGAAACTCCCGTGAAACTCGACTAAACATAGACTCGGTTATGGCCTGTGGTCGTGGATTTATTTTACTCTATCAAAACCGTTCGTTCAACAAGTCCTTCACCTCTCTCCCTCGCCACATGATACCATTAGTTCCTGCTTCAAATCAGACCTTCCTTTACCATCGGAGCACTGTGACCGGACGCCGGGGCCAATCCGTTGGGAACATTCACAGCTGCCGACAAATCCATCCCTCGAGACCGAAACAAAGTGAACATTGTATCATGTGTATGAACCGATCGTCGATTGCGATGGTTCGGGGGAATATTCCTTCTCGGAAGTTCAGTTGATACAAAGTACGATTCAGGCCTGGTCGGTGTTAGTGGAACCAATCGGTACATCCGTTCAGCCGGTGGAAAATGGATTCATCGGCTTACCGGATGTAAACGTGAAAATGGCATAGAAACCCCAAAGCAATAGTCATATTTTTCAAGTCAAGAATTCTAGGTTTTACTAAACGTTATCTTTAGTGATGAATTTTGTGAGAATTTAAGTCAAATTTTTAGTGCATAATTTTGATGACCATGAAAAGTACAAAGTGCATACCAATCAACATGAAAAGTACAAAGCACCAGGCACCTCCATTATTGAGGTACTTAGAAAGCATATTATTACCAACTTTAAACAAACTAATTATGTAGAAAGTTTTGTTGGAAAATTAAACTGCTATTTCATCATTATGGAGAAAGCCCTTTAGAGGTAAGTACAATAAACAAGTCCATTATTAAAACAAACTACAGTACTTTGAGGCAGCCTGCCGGGTACACCTTTACCTATTAGCATAATTTTACTTTCACTTTCATTTAAACCCCTTCCCTCATTACTCATTCCCTGCTCGAGCAGACCGAGCACTCAAAGGGGAGAAAAACAAATGGGAAAAGTAATTTTTAAATTACAACCACCCCACTGTAATTATGAGCAATCTACTGGAAGTTGTAGTTTTGTCGTTCGCACACCCGGTGGGTCTGCCTCATTACGGCCAACCCTCCGTTGCGCGCAATTAGACGATTAAACTTTACGATTTCCATCACTCTTAGCTTACCATTAATAATAGCCATAATTAACCTCACTGCACGGCAAGTCAACTTCCGCAAAAGTGCTTTCCCTTTTCGCTCGAACCAACTTCGACCTAACTAAACTGCCCTTTCGCGGATCAAAGGCGCATTGTTGTGAGGTGGCGTGGAGCACCTGCGACTGCAATCTCCTCACCCCCACTATTCCTTCCCTCCGGGTGAGAAGGTCCGGGAATAAGGCGTGACATTGAGCATGACAAAATGTATGCAATTAATCTGCATAATGATTCCCGGCGCATCATCAGCAGCGGACATAAATTATCATTAGTAGCATCGGGTTCGGTTTCGTTTGATGAAGCTTTTCAGCCAGACCTGACCGGAGTTGGAATCATCCGACAGAGAGTCTACTTGTGCCAATGACGCGTTGGTAGAGTTGTGCCAAAAGGTGCTCTGTATTGACTCGAGAGCAGATTAGTCGAACTGGTGTTGATGAATTCGGTAGAATTTGTGACCCAGTGAAAATCGTTACTGGTACATTTTGCATGTGTTTAAAGTGTACCTTGAGCTTATTAATGGCATAAAGCTACTTCATCTAAACTTGAACGAATGCAATAGAAAAAATGTAGCTTTAATGTCCAGATTACTTGATTACTTCAAATACTTCAAAATCAATAAAACGTCTTACATGAACGAATCCTTGGGGGACTTAGCCATTTAGAGATTTCTCACAACTATGAGTAATTCACAGTGAAATATCATAAACATGATAAATATGCTCAGTATTTTAAAGTTATTTAAAGATTATGTTGAAGTTATTTGAAAAAATACCAGAATCATGTGATCTTAAAAATGAATAAATCGAAATTGAAAATATGTTTTTGAAAACCCCGATTAATAAAATCAATAGCAAACCGTATTGAAGATGAAGGTACAGGACATGAAATATAAAAAATCAAAAACACAAAACCAGCTCTTGTTGAGGTAGGAACACTTTCATGTTCATGAAATAACTTCTATTACTCATCCATCAATAAGATCGTTATGATCGTGATAAAGGAGTAATAATTACATTAGGTAGACACGAAAAGAGTTGGCTCTTACCTTCACTGGAGACGACGCCAGCCACTGCTGGAATAGGTCCGAGGTGACCGACGCCCGGTGCGGTGACCTCGGTGACTTCGAGGCGTCGGCCGTAATTGACTGCAGCTTGCTGATGACGTCGGTAGGGGCGCGCTCACGGAACCAGCGCTCGATGGCACCCGAGTGCTCCTCGAAGAACGCACCGATCTCATCCAGCTCCTCTTGCGAGCAGGCCGTGGAGTCTGCCCGTTGCGAGCGATGTGAGGGCGAGAGGTGAAGGTGCGTCGGGGACTGCGACTGGGACATACTCGAGCGGGACGTGTTCGGTGAAAGCAGGTTGCCATCGTCCGTCGACGGTCGGGAATTGGTCCTCATTAGGGCGCAGTTAGCGTTCTCCCCGACTGGTCCATTCGTGTCCGGCCGCTCCTCCCCGTTGCTGCTCACCGTCACCACCGTCGAAATGGCCCCCGTCGAATGACCGTCGAGTCCGTTTGATGCCGATTCCGGTTCCGCTAGCGACCCGTTCTTCTGCGGCCGCTCCTTCGGTTCCTCCCCGAGTGAACCGGATTCCTCCATCGTTCTGGTTCGCAAATTGCACTCACTTATTCCCTACGCTGGACGGCGAACACCACAGCCACCGTCGTGGCAGCAAGTGGACCAGCGTCGAACCGGAAGAAACGTCCCACGCACACCATGTCGAGCAAGTTCCAACACCAACTTGAGCTCGCGATTAACTTCTCACCGTACAAGAATGCCGAGGCTCCTTCCACCACGCTCGTTAGCGTAATCAAATGGTATTTTAACACCAATTAAGACGCCAGAACAAATCCTCGCTGCTAGCACCGGAGATTATGCCGCTCGAGATCCTGAAGCGATCTGGAAGGAGAGCAAAGTAGTAGAGGAAAGCCAAATTCAGCACATTAGTGAGCGTAATCTGGGAGAAAAATCTATTGCGAAGGGAATAAGTAGAAAAGATGTCGGGATTAACGTAAAACACAAGGAACCGTACCACGATTTAAAGCCCAACGTGCTAACAATTCATTAATTTTGTTTACCTGCCGTGAATTTTTTCATCTTTTTCAGTGTTTTCGTAATATCTCTTTATCATATTGCGGTAATCATGATACATTTGATTACTTTCTGTTTTGTTTGGTACGAAATAGGAGTAGAAATTATGCGTAGCGTGTGTCCGACGTGTTTCCACTCCATACTCCAAATATGATAAATACATTTTCGTGCATATAAATGTAATTAGTATTTTTTAAAAGACTCCGTAAATCATACTTTTGATCCCAAGTTTTTCTCAACATGATTACAACATTGTGATTCCGTACGCATTACCGCCATATTGAATGCTTCCAAGGTAAAGCGATTGAGCAAACATTTCGCAACATTTCCCATCCACCGGTTGGTCGGTAAGTTATGCCTGAACAGCCTGCGGAGCCAAGGATGGAAAATAACGACTTACTACGCAACTTTTGCGCAAGTAATTCCGCCAAAGTGGTAAGTGACGCCGTGGAACAGCGTGGAACACGGGAAAACTTCGCCTTCGAGAGCATTTTCCACGCCGCATCCCACGTTCGGTTTCCCGGTTTCGGTTTCCGCTAACCGGGGCATCTCGGAGCAATCAATCTTTCCTCCCAGAGCTCAAGTTTGCATACTTTGCACATGCTTTTCCCCATTCCAACGCCTTCCAAGGAATCAGGAAGTGAAGCATCTCGAAGAGGAAAATGTTTTCTTCCCAGAGGGAGGTTACGGACCATCGAAGGAAGATTGTGCTCATTAAAGCTTAAAACTCAATCACCGCGACAACCCCAACCCGTGCCAACCGCGGGCTCCATCTTTTGGCGTTGTTTGCAACTTTTCCAGGCTCGCGAAAACTAACGCCAACGTTAAACGATACGCTTTGTGAAGCGCAGCGTTTTTCGCCGATGCAATAAGCAGCGGCAATGTTGAGCTCACGAACGTAGGAGAGTTGAAGGGGGGTGGAAATTCCTTCCCTTCAGTCGACTTTCCACCGAGCTGGCGCTCAACAACTGCACAGTGCAAGTTTACGCTGCCTTTTCGGCGGACGCTCGGCGGAAAAGCGGTCGAAAGCGCCGTCGGCAAGCGACCGAAGACGTCGTGAAGCGTCATGTCCCAGCCGAGACGTCGCAGTGTCCTAGGAAGGTGCTATTAATAGCCCTTAAGTACGCCTGGGACGCACGGGAAGCCCGCTCACTTGTCCCTTTTGGCTGATTTTCGCATTTTTCATTTCCTCCGCCGCTTCATCCGACGCCGGTTTGATAAGCGGGTTTCCCGAATTTGGCCGGAAATTGGAAGTGATTGACGGTGCTTGCCCGGGTTTTTTGGCGGTTGGCTAAAAATAACGATTCCACGAAAAGCCGAGCAAACAAACAGCATAGACGAGCGTTGGCGTTGGTGTGCGTGCCGAGGTTTTAAGTAAAATTCAAAAGAAGATATTTTCCCGGATGTCCTTTACGATTGGAAGGAGGCTTTCAGTGACGATGGCTTCGATTATTCATAAGCTTGTCAAGTTCGATACTTCCTAGCTGTTGGATACGTTCCATCTTTCCCTATGGATTATTGGTTGACAATGCTCTTTAAAGAAGATTACTTGAAACATCTAGTGATTATTTTCAAACGGTATTCATTGGCATCGAAAAGTATTTCCTTACTCGCAAGATCCATTTACTTTTCATAAGCAAGCAAATACAAACCAATCCGTGAATCCATCTGAAACGCTCTTAAAGAAGGTCAGTTTATTGCAAATGAGCATAAACAATGCTACTCAAGGCACCATCGGAGAGGCTACGAAAGCCTGCAGCATTCTATTTAGCACGGACAAATAAAACAAACCCACTCTTAAGTATGCTCTTCATTTCGTTTTTCCAACATCCAAACACAACACCACAAACTCGGGTACGGTCCAGAGTACCCTGCGGACCCGTTTTCCAAAACCATTAGCAACGCCACGAACTGACGACTCGGCATTCCTCCTACGGCCAACGGTTAATGCATGCGTTCGTGTTCGGCGAGCCAAGCGAACCACATGGAACCGAAAAGATGGGAAAACTTCCGCAGTGCAGTTGTGCGATCTGCCGTCCAGTGGAACGATGAATCCGTCCAGCTAAATGGGCCACTATGCAAATGAAATGGGAACGACACGGGGAATGGCGGTTAAAAGGAAAAGCGATACATTTTCTGCTTCCAGGGTGTTCTGTTTGTTTAATTTGATTTGATTTAAGCGGGAAATCTCGGTGAATGTCTGTTGGGGAGATGTTCAAAAGCTCCTGCGCTTATTCCAGTTTTCACATAAAAACGATGTTCATTCAAAGTAGTTTTCATTGGAAGGAAGGGAAGTTTTAAAAGCTTCTAAGCCAGTTGAAGGTAAAACCATTCTAAAATCATGTCTTTAAACGAAAGAGATATAACAAAGTTAAGCATATATAATGTCGTTTTGACGAAATATATTTTCAACGAATTTTCAACTAAGCATATTGTCGTATTTTAATTTTAACTCGGTCGTTTCCATTTCAAGAGGCAGAATGAAATAAAACGAAACAAGTTTCTCTCGTCAAAACGACGTCAGAAAGTCAGAAAGGAAACCACCATTAGCCAGTGCAATTTCCCGCCCTGTCTTGGTAACCGATAAAACCTCCTAAACCGGATAAAGCTCACCTCATATATATTAATGAACTTTCACTCCTCTTCTGCTTTCGATTCGCCAGAGTACGGATTCTAAAGTCTCCAGCCTCAACGTGCTCCAAGGGCAGGTGCATCGGTTATTATGTGCAGATACAGGAAAATGTTACCATTGCAAGCATGAAAAGCGGAACCTCTTATCTATACACCCTAATCCCAATACACATACACACACACTTACAGATGCCTGAATATAGTACAATTTATGGGGTGGTAGCTTAGCAGATTCATGTTGGTTTATGCTATTCGAGAGGGTTTAGCAAAGGCCAACGTGAGAAGGAGAGCTGTTAATAGAGGAAAAAGGAGTTCCAGGAAGAGTTTCTGCACCGAAAGGGTGCTTTTCAGCTTGAGGGTTTTCCACTCTGATGCACAGTTCATTTCTAAGTCTGCGATGCTTTATGCTGTAGAGGTGTTATTCATGAACCAGAAATACTTCGCTTTCTTGAGTGTTTGGAAATCGAGTTGTTAGAAAACTATTTTGAAATTAACTTGAAGGATCGCGTTTTAACGTAGTCGCTGAGGTTGATGATGTATAGTCCTGGAACTGGTTTCAACTGAACATGTTCTTTGATGTTAACTGATGTAAATAAATTAAATTAATCAATTTGCGGAACATGCAACCACGAAATAAAATCGTGGTCGCATAGAAATGGACGCTCAGATATTTATATCCAACATTTATACCTTCTTTATCGGGCCACCGGATTTGCCGTCGGTTTATTGGTTTGTTGGACACGGTGGTCAACAGCCGCGCCTCTCGTTTCTTCATGCGCCTCCAAAAGCGGGCCATGGCAACCGAAAGTGACCTTGACCAAGGCAAGCGCTTAAAATCAAACACACACCGAACGCTCGGGACGTGGTTCGCGTACCGTCGTCCATTAGCTGCCAATCGGTCGTGAGCGTGCGAAACCGATACGTTTCCAGAAATGGTCCACCAAACGTATAGGTGGAGTAAGTTGTGTGTGCCGATTTTCACGGGCCGACGCGTCGGTACAGGGCGCGATAAAAATAGAGTTTTGGTCTCCGTCGCCACGTTCCGGAGTGTTGGCGACATGCGGCTTGACGACATGGCAAAGCCGTAAAGCGAAGCTACCTGTCGATCGGACGGTCATTGCGTTGATGCTTCCCGACACCTCCATGGCGTATTCGCTAATGGTCGATTCGTCTTATTTGGAAGCTAATCAAAGCAATGCATCGTACGAACCATTCGTATGAATATTATGCGCAAGTCTTTAGAGCTTCAAAATTTGAAGTTTTGAAAATTTTATCTATACATCATATTGTTGTAAATATATTGAATCGGTTTATTTAGACTCATGATTTAAGCAAAACATGCTTTAAAATATAAATATTATGGATAAATATTTGTTAACGCATCGCTAAGAGATTGAAATAAACTTTAAGCTTCTAAATCACCTTCAACTCTGTTGCACTCTCTGTTTCTTTAAACAAACCCCATCCAAATGAAAAACCATTTCCACAGTTTCGGTATAACAACAATCTACCTTTCCACAAGGTGCTGGATTGAAAGAAAATTGTTCTCGATGAAAACGGAGGGCCAAAACAAAACAAGACATCCGGCCGTAAAGCGCTTTGGCGTTCCCGTGTTCGAAGCAATTGAATTGCGCTTCCGTCCCTTTTCTGGTTTCCCCCGTCAATCGATCCCGTAAGGATGCGTAAGAATGTGCTCAAAAGATATCCACCATCGTATGGTTCGGTGCGAGGCAGCGAACGACAACGAGATGCAAACCCAATAAATCGTGTATCATCGTCGCCATCGTTCGGTTTGGCCCGGAAGCCCGCCAACATTTCCGGGCCGCCGTAGTCGGTAGTGAAATTCGATAACATAAACCATTTATGTGCATTCCTTTTACGATTATGGTGAGTGGCTTGAAGTAGATATGCTAAAAGATTACTTATTTAAAACGTACCCCAAGAGGAGCGGAACGGCAAAATTGGGATGATTTGTAGCAATCGAATTGGAACTCCATGAACCATTGTGCCATTCTTTCACAAATTCTTACTCCTTGCTTTTACAACATGTTTTCACAACAAAATGATAAAAATTGAAATTATTAATGCCAGAAATCGATTGCAAATCCTACGAGATTTTGCTTACTTTTCCAAGCATTTTGTTTGTTGTACCTTCGTTACCTGGTTGGCCTGATTTTTCCGACCCGTCTTTCGAAAGGAGACGTGGGTGGAAAATTCTTCCTCAACATCAGAACGATGTTTATATGTTTACTCGAAAACGGAAGAACGACAAGGTGAGCTTGTGTGAAGCTCAGATGCCACAAGACGGTAGTCCCTTTTCCAGCGCCATTAAGGTCCAGTTGACACTGTCGAGTCAAACTCCTTGTCGGTATGTGTTGCATGTTTCTCGACGGTTCCATCACGGAAGTTTTAGCCAGCTGTCTTCTGCTTCTGCTGTCGTCTTGCACAAAACGGGACGAAAATAAACATATCAAGTGTCAGCACCGACGCATTCTCTCCGCTTGTTCCCGTTGTTTTCGTGTTTCCCCCCATCAACCGAACCGGTGAAGGGACGATAAGAACGATGTTTACATTAAACCACAATGCTGCTTCTGCTGCTGTCGCCGTCTCCGAGGGATGGGTCGGATCGTGTGATTTGCCATGCTTTTATCAGCTTCTCATTTCTCACCGGGCGGAGCTGCCAAAGACGGCACGGCACTAGGTCAGGGACAGCAGTGCTGCCGGAGAGTCGAACGTTGCCTGCCGTTCAGCCCTAAGCCGTATTATGTATCGGTTGATTGAAACCAGTCAATTACGGCCAGTTATCCAGATTTGGAGCGCCCGGCACCTGAGCCGAACCTTGATTGGATACGAGAAACAAGACGACGCTCCCGCGTGCGGGTTGCAGAAACTAACATTTCAATCAATTCACAACTTTCTGCCAAACGAATAGAGACTGTTGGATGCAAGCGCCGGGAAGCTGATGACGGTGGTGTTTCATTTTTATATTATATTTTTCGTCGAGATTGAAGGCATAATTTGATGCCGGAAAAAGGGTAGCAAAATGAAATCGAAATCGCCTTTCCATGTAAGCACGTGGATGATGCTGATCGGAAGAAAAGTAAACCTTCTTTAAGGCCTAGCTCTAAGGTTAGGACATATGGTAAAAGGGATTCTTGGAAGGTACACCAGTTCGGGAGATAATTGGATCTTTCCTACGACTTTACACGGCACACTATTCGCATTGGAAAAACTTTTTTTTCCATTCTGCCTTGATCCACTGTTTTATTTTATTTTTCCACTTTCGCATCACATTCCACACGATCCCAGAACTCATCTTACGCATTCCAGATCCGGCACGAAAAAAGGAACGCCTGCACCGACCGAAAGGAAGACAAAGTTTATTTGCCTCGACAGCTCACAGCCGCCCTCTTTGGGATCGAATGGAAGTTTTTTTCGTTAAAGCTTCATCGGTAGATTACGACGCTCCAGGAAATCGAAGCTCCCGCCGGATCGGGTCAGAGTATGCACAAAAGAGTAAATATGCAAATTGGATCGGTTCCCATTTGCATAACAGAATCATTCATAACTAAGACAAGATGCCGGTGCCTTCC
>KE525281.1:160034-181937 GCA_000441895.2 Anopheles sinensis | reverse complement strand
CAGACACTGGTTGTCCTCGAGGCAGAAGGAAGCCTTGTGTCCCTCGGCCACCCGCCGTCCATCCGCGTCGATCACGTCGAACGTGGCGAACACCTCCATGCTGTGGTAGTGCATATGACACAGGTGCCACTCCCACAGGTGCTTGGGAATGTGCGGCCGGAAGTCCGCGTTGCCGGTGTTGACGACACGCGCCGTAAACTTGAGCAATCGGCGCGTCTCCAGATGCCAGTTGGGGTTTTCGCGCTGAATCTCGTACGCTTGCGACGCCACGCAGTTCTCCTCCATGGCGCACTGCAGCAGATACATCAGGCGATCCTCCAGGTGCAGCGATTGCTCCATCTCCACGTGGTCAAACACCAGATCGGCCATTTGTGACACACAAGTGACAGCTGCCACGTGGCCATGTCTCTCGCTGCAACGCACACTACGCCACCCGATCGGATCGTGCAAGCAATCGGCCAACGATGTCTCATTTCCGTAACACTCGGTTCCACTCAGCAACAACTTCGGCAACTCCGACGCTTCCGATTCCGAGAAGAAATCCGTCTGAACGGCGTTGTTCGCGTAACCTAGGCCTAGCTGACGACAGACAACATTTCCCTCCAGCAAACCCCAACCATCGCCACACACACTGCCCCACCGACCCGCACCTTCCCCATCCACAAGCCGCACCTCAACACGACCCTCATCCGCAACGCGTCCTCCAACGAGCCGCAGCTCCAACCTTCGCTGCTCACCCAACCGCTCCTTCGGAACCTTCATCTCCACCGGAACGGGTTTCTCGGTCGTCACCGGTTCTTCGTCCTCGTGCCGCTTGCAGATAACGCCAGCCGCCTCACTCGCCTCGCAATCGTTCGTGCCCCAACCGTCAAAGTGACACTCGGCCAGCTCCCGTTCCTTTCCGCCGCAGTACAGATTGTCCATCCAGAACTTACGCTTCGCACGACCAAAGTATCCGGTGTGGGTCGGCTTGACGTGCCCCGGGAATCCCAGCTGCCGGCAGACGACCTCCGCCTCCGCCTGGTCCCACTCGTCGTCGCACACAGCGCCCCATTTGCCCGCGTGGAAGATCTCCACGTTTCCTGCCGAAAGAGTCGTGGAACGTTAAAAACCTCCCTAAAAGAACCGCAATAGATTTGCACAGATTTTCATCCGCAGGATGATTCGTTCGTGTCATCTTGTGGATCATTAGCGGCTCATGGTGTGGTAAACAGAGGCTCTTTACCGCAACGTCACGGCGATGCGACGGAACTTTCCCGGCACGAACCATTTTTCATCCGCAGTCACATTTTACCGGTGCTTGTGAAACGTTGTCAAGTTTTGGGACACTTTGCTTTGAATCCTGTCATGCAGTATAAGCGATTCTTCAACTCATTCGTAAACAGAAACTGTTTTGTTTACCGATTGAAAGTTGCATTCAAAACTGTCTCTGTTCTTAAAAATAAAATCCACATTAAACGCAATAAAGATAATTTTCGTAGCATAAAAATACCTCACCAAATGAAACAAATTGAATTGGCTGAGATTTTGCAGATCTGAAAACTCAAATCCAGCCAACAATGTACAAATTAGAATGACTATTCTAATGGACTAAACACTAACTGTTTCATTTAATTCAATATTTGGATGATAAGATTTAAACATTTATTTATACTCATGAAAAGGGTAAGAAATAAATAAGATTTACGGTGAATTTGGGTTCATTCTAATGGATTTGCTGTTTCTTCTCCGCCAATTCTTTGATTGATCGAACGAACTCACCCTCAAAGTCGCCTCGACCTCCGATCAGCTTGATTGCGCCATCTTCCTTCTTCAGCCGCTTCAGGTACTTTCGGACGAGATTTTCCCGCTGCAGCCGCGCCTCCTCCAATGCCGACGTTCGATTGGAGTCGATACTGCCATCTACCTGTCCGACCCACGCCAGAACCACGATGGCCAGCAGAAAACCAACCCTCGTAGAGGAAGAAACCGACGGAACCATTTTGTCTCGTTCCACATCCGAGAACGATCGCGCTATTACTGAACGATCAAGCGGCCAATCCTCCGGGGCCGAGTACGTCAGCGCTATCACGTCGCCGTAAGTTCTCGGCCAATCTTCTGGAAGTCGGCAACGGCCGGGCAATTGACCGTCAAGAAAAAGGCACACACAAACGCATACCCTATCGCGTTTTTCCCAATGTCACCCGTCGCTGACGGAATTGTGTCATCGATTGCGTCCGTCGGAGGCGGAATCAATTTGACCGAATCACATGCTTTGACTACCGATCTGGCGCACGTGCTCACATCTTTATGGCCGACTGGTGCTCCCGTCCGTGTGTCTGTGGTGGTGAGGAGCGATCGGGGCAGTTCGCGTTGTCGGCAACAGTGGCCAAATAATTGAACCGATCGGTTACTGTTTGCTTGTGGTCCGAAAAAACTCGTATAAAATGATAACGATTTGTTTCGGGTGCAGTTAAGAATGAATTGTACATGTTCTTGCCGAGTGGGAGAAGAAGGACAAGAAATGGAAGAAATGTTTCTTAGGTGACCTTGACGAGCACAAACCCTTGTGGAACTAGAAGTAGCAGTAAAAAGATTAATGGGATTAACTCTCCCTCAAGGTAGGTATGTGCAGGCTTTAAAGCTTAAACTGCTTAACGCGCTGTGGCTCATTTCGTTCAATTTAAGCCTATTAATTTGCGTGCGTTTGAATCTACCGTTTCGATTAAATCAATAGACCATCAGCGCCTTGTTGATTCGCCTTCTCGATTTGTTTCTGCTTGTTATTGATATTTCCTTCATTTCTCTTCTTCCAAAACGAGGCTTTCGCGTCGATGCCGTTCACTTATCAATGAAACAGATGACTGTGGGACGTGTCTCGCGTCATGTTCACTTTTATACCGCAGCATCACAGCAATTCCGTGGCGTTCGTCCATCGACATGGCATCAATTGCAAACACAAGTGTTTCTGAGAATTTGCAAAGTTGTTTAGTGATGAATTTCTATTACATCAAAATTAAATGAAAAATCATTAATGATGGAATGGAATTAGAGAAAATATAAACTGCTATCGCAAAGTCTATCTTTACAAAAGCATGCTCCACTTTCCATGCATCAAAGCGTTAACATATACGCGGACAAACTATGAGTAAATAGATAGAAAAGCTTCAAATTAAGCTTAAGTGTTTTGACATTTTTGCGGGGGTTCAAGAAGAGGTAGAAGAAGTGAACGACAGCGAAAATAATAATAACCGAAAGAAAGTTTTGCAATGGCGGAAGATATATCTTATTGCTTACCACGCGTTATGGTATTGAGCGCCATCTTCATGTCAGAGAAAGAATCAACAATTCATCAAACCTGAAAATAAATTCAACTCCCGGTCATGACCCAAGTGTCGCATCTTTCCAATCAAAACCCAACAATCGTACTCACATTTTATGGAATATTGATTTAATTTGTCTATTTATTCATTAGTTTATATAGCTTTTCCCTTAGAGTGTTTGAACATCTAAAAATGTCCTCCCATACGTGAAGTTTTGTGTGACGCTAAAATTTCATTTCTGCTTATCAATCTAAAAAATCTCTTCTTCTTCCTTCTGAGATGTAGTCAGCCATATCCTCGCTCTCGTTTACATGAACTCCTTTCTCCAGAGCGGACGATTTTCTTCTTACTGCACTTCCAAGTGTTTTTCACTTCCAACTCGCATAAAGGAAGATCATCCTCATATGCTCTTAACTAGCGTTCACGCGTTTTCAAACCTTCTGCTACATGGTATTGCATCCTCCCGTCCGATCATCGTTTTTGTTTTTGATACACTAGCGACTCCAAAACGACAGGATTTTATTGAGCTCGACGAACACGAAAAGTAGCGTTCCGTTCTGCGGGAAGAGGGAGAGTCTTGTGTTTACAATAATTTCATACCAGCAGCAAGTGGGATAGCGCTTTTCATTTAGTGTTTATGTTACGTTTAGAGATTCTTGTACTTCATCATGTGTCGAAAACAATGTAATTAAACACACATACAAGAGTATAAATATGTCGCATCGGCGACGGGACGAGAGTTGGGCCGCCCGTTCGATTTTCTTCCCCCGATGGACGCGCAGCACTATGGTTGTAGATCGATTGTTTGTGCTCAAATGTCCCAGTCGGGTCCGGAGAACACGACATCCTGTCATACCGTTCCGTGCTTTTTTTCACAAAATCTGGTTCTACACCGTTTACTTCCTACTATGTACAAGAGACGATAAAACGTTGGAGGAGGTTTTGTGCTATAAGTGTCCTTTCATATAGTGAACTACTGCCAAGTTTTTTGCTACGCGTTGTTTCTAAGCTTATTTTTGCGTGAGTAAGAAGGGCTTACAAGATTCTGAGTTGCATTTCCGGGATGCTGATCAATACATCGGCCAAACGAAGCGCACAACAAACTGCCCTCACAAACTATTTACGCATGTATGAATCACAAATAATTGGTTGCTCAATAGAAAAACTAAAACAACCTAACTCGAGCACCAACAATTACATTGGCACGTAAAACGATTATCGTTTAGAGTATATGTTGTTTCATGTTCTCGATTTGCTGCTTACGTAAAACATGTTTCCAGTATAAAGTAGCATTAGGGGTTTTATTTTTTAATGTTGTTGTTTTCATATAAAACTTAAATAAAATTCGATAGCATATAAGATAAAATAAAAATACCATGGAAAGCACTTTGAAGCCCGCTCTCTTACGGTGTGGTTTTTTTTCGCTCTTTTTGTTTTGTGTGCTCCCATTGATACAAAGTTTTGAACACAATACTTTAAAGATTCCTTTTTAAAACGCTAACCAATTCTCCGCTCCGCTCCGGCGCATTGATTAAAGCTAAAACAGCCCTAGTAAATGATTGCTTTCACTCATTACATTGTCAACAACCAAAACCCTAAATTCCTAATTGCTTACCCTTTTCGTCTCCGTGGCGCTTGTTCCGTTTGACACACAGCTTTGTGAGTTGAGGGGAATTTGTTTTGTTTTTTTTCTCTCTCTCTCTTTGCTGCATCATCCTTCCATCCTCTTCGGTAACTAGTATAGGTTTATCATGTACGTTATGCGATTGCGACTTATAAATCTCCCTCCCTCGGCTGCTCCGGAAAAATCATTCCTCTGTGCAGTGCGCCTTATGTTGTGTTTATGATGGATAATATGTGCGATAGAGTTGGTTTTCTTTCCAACCTCCCCTACTTCATTTTTTCCCCCGCTTCCTGCTTGCCCTGCTAGCCGCTAGTCACGAATAGTCTATAGTTTTATAATTGATTAGTACATGAGTATGAAAGTTTTGTTAAAAAGATACATTCGAACATTAAGAGATTTAAGTACACTCCATGTACTTCGTCCGCTGCCCGCCTTGTTCTATTGATGTCAAGTTATTTTTGGAAAATATTACAAAACTTTATTTTCAAACGTAATAGCGAAAGCTTTTGACCGTCAAAACCTATTTAAAACAAAAATAAACCAATCTCTTAAAATCATAGCGAAGATCGCTTCTTCAAATGAATTATACAATGCAAGACGTTGGTTATATACACATCCAAGAGTGTACCAGGACTACGTTATTAAAAAATAACTTTGCTCAAATAAAGCATTGCTGCCAAACAAAACTAGAACACAAGAAAAAACTTTCCCAACAGGGCCACCCTAAAAAAGACAAGGTGGGAAGAATTTTGTTAGATACAGGAGAGGTTCTAGCTTTGGCAAGATTTTCATCATAACACACATCCTTAAAATCGATGTGTTGCACGTGCCGCAGACAGTTAATATCAATTTAAACCTTATGACACCCATCTATGCTCCAGTTTTGTTGCTAAAGAAACGGTCCTTTTTCTGTTTGCGTGAGCTGGTTCTTCAAAAACTAAAACCACAACATAAGATTTATAAAACAAAAATGTTTTAATTATGGTACCAAGTAATGAACAATTGAGAAACGTTCCATTGGATCAAATCAAACGGTTTAGTTATCTGCTTGCTAACATTTTGTTAAAAAAAAATTACCTTTTACTGGTCAATGTAATCTTCACAAAAAAACAAAAAATGATGCAGGAAAGCGATTACCTTCAAAGCATTTGTCTTGAGTCTTGGGGCTCATCTAAAACTCATACTTACTACCTCCCCTAGTACATCGTCATCCTATACATACTTCTTTAAAATGAAGTACTACAATGTGGTTCCTAACATTACTACTACCGAACTCTATTGCGTTCTGCGTTCAAAAAACACGCACTCATCCCACAAAATGCAAATTTGGCCGTAAGTCTAGAACATTTGCACGATTCTACTTCTCGCCTCACTTTTCGCCCGCTTTGCTCCTCCTCTTGTCTCTGTCTATTTGGGGCCAAGTTTTGTATGCTTTTCTTCATTTTTGTTTTTAATTAACTACTTTTTGTGTGCGTATGAGAAAATGTTCACGTGCATAATTGTGTACCATTGACTGAGAGTGAGAGTTGAGTAATTTAATGAGTTTGCAATGGAGCGGATCCATTACTTCCTACATCTTACTAGCAGATCCATTTAGTAGCGGGAGGTGACTGTGAATATTTGCATTCGCTTTGTTGGTAGACGGAAACCAAATGGTAGAAAATAAGGTTCCTACCACTCCGTCTATTTTCAGCAGCCGAACAGCACCACCAGGGTGTGTGGGAAAACGGGGGCGCCGTCACACAAGAGTGTCACACAAGTAAAGAATCTTGGGTAGGAATCGCCCCACACTTAGCCGGTGACATAGCCATTCCCCCATTCATCCAATCGTCATCTAAACCAACATTCTTCGCACGTTTGCAGCGTCCCGTGCTAGCGGCGTTCGGCTAAGGACCGGAGTGCGATTACATCTATCAACTCTCGTTCGGCGCCTGGCTACAGCTGACCGTCGTTTGACTAGAGGACAACAGCTTCTCGTTGAATGGTACCGGCTTTTCGCGAGCCGTTTGCTTCTTCTGAAAAGTAAAACATTGTATGAAAGTTTGTGACAGGTGGCCACCAAAAGTGGGTTCGACGTACTTTTCTCCGGAATGGAAAACAGCCCGGTTTCTCCACCACCGGCGGGGCGTTGATGAGCAGGTCGGGCGTCGGGCACTCGTTCGCACCGAACACGTTCAGCTCGCGGAAGCACTCGGTCTCGATCATCTCGTCCTGCCACGGTATCGACACGGAGCCCGTGTTGAACTTGGTGTAGAAGTTTTCGTCCGTCGCGTCCAGATTGACGCCCTTCACCGTCGAGAACTGCTCGATGTCCAGTACGTCTTTGGCATAAACAGCGTGTGGCTGGAATTGGAAAAACGTAACCATAAGCAACAAGAAACAAACGACTCGGATCTCTGCTACTTACATCCGGCACAAACGGAGGATCATTTAATCCGGCCTCGAGCCGTTTCCAGTTAATACTGTTGAAGAACGGGTGCAGCTTGACCTCGCGCGCACCGTGACGCCCATTTCGGCATCCCAGCCGGCTCTTAACGACCTTCACTAGCAGCTGTTGGCACAACGATTTGGCTTCGTCGCTGAACTTGTGCGAGTACTTCTCCGGATCTTCCTTCACCCGTCGATCGACCTCTTCGCGCTTCACCTTCTCCTTGCGGGCCCGAAACGGGGCCTGACCCTCGATCATCTCGTACAGCAGGCAGCCGAAGCTGAACCAATCCGGTGAAAATGCGTACTTTTCATTGTCAATCACTTCCGGTGCCATGTACCCTGGAACGGGGAGAGAGAGAGATGGAGATTAGACATTGAGGTTAAGAACAAATCAAACCCACCAAGTGCCCTCACTTACCTACGGTACCGACTCGTCCCCTGACCATTTCACCCTCGGGAATTTCAACGGCCAGTCCAAGGTCCGAGATGCGCACGTGCCCGTGATCGTCCAGCAGAATATTTTCCGGCTTACAGTCCCGGTACACGATTCCCTGCCGGTGTAAATGCTCTAGCCCGCAGACCACTTCCGCCGCGTAGAATCGTGCCCGGGTGAGCTCGAATCCGGGGTCGCCACCCATGTTGTAGATGTGGAATTTTAAGTCGCCACCTGGTAAACGAAAAGTAAAACAACTTTAGAATCAAGAACAGAACATAACAGAATGAAATTCCGCTTCCTCCACTCACCGTTCATAATCGTCAGCACCAGACAGAGCGCGTCCTTCGTCTCGTACGCATACGCCAGGTTTACCACGAATCGGGAGTTTATCTTCTGCAGTATCTGTTTCTCTATTAATACCATCGATTCGCCCTTTCGCTTCTTGATGCGCTTCTTTTCCAGCTTCTTGCATGCGTACATCTTCCCGGTGGCACGAACCTAGAGCGAAGAAATGTGTTCAAACGGATCGAAGAACATTATCAGTATCAGCACAGTCTGCAATGGCTTCCTTTGAACGGACGAGGGTAGGGGGGGAAGGGGTTTGTAGATTACATTCCATTCAATCGACACTACCAACCAACGGGATCATATGCAAGGAAAGAAATATATTTGCCGTTGTTCTGATTAACTTCTTCTCCTTGTGTATTGGGATTGGGATCCAACTTCATCATTCGGATTCCAGAATCAGATCCCTTAGTATCTAGTCGAATATTTTGTAACGCAATTTCGGTTCCATCCCATCCTTGAGAAGCAATGTTGCTAAATTCCAGAAACTTGATTTGGATCCCTTACATCTGTAATGAGTCACCGGATAAAGTAGAGAATCGAAGGATCGATCCCAAGCCGGATTCAGATCGATCGGATCGAGTCCCAACTATTATATCCCATCACTAGTTGCTTCTCCCGAGGTTCAAAATATGAAATCATAACTATGTCGACACGGACTGCATTATGAATGAGGTCCAATCGATAACGTTCGATTATCGGCATGCGTTCACATATTGCACAGGTCATTTGAGGGCGATGTGAACCAAATACTGTGTTTGGAGATCCTTTACGGTATAAAACAATGTAAAACGTACCCGATAGCGATACGCAAAAATACCCCGTTGGAACAGAATTGGTTCGATTGTTTGTGGACTTCAGAGTGTTTCGTCGGGAAGGAAACAACCGGCTCATGTACCTCGTAAAAGCATCATTTCCTTCCCCCAGCTCTAACTGAGGCATGCCCTCTTCCAGGGCCGATGACGTTAAGGCACAACCGGAAGGGGAATGAATTATTCATCGAAACGCTAACCGTGCGCTTACACAGTTCACCGTTCGTTACGTGTTTGGGTGACAGACAAAACGAAGACTCGAAGGCGGAGAAGGCAAAGGCTGCCATGTTTCGTTACCGATGTGGCCTCCCCGCGCTCCGGACCTGCCCGCAGTATCCTTTTGTCGATCGCATTTTATTCTTGGACCTAACCAAACCGGGAGACTTCCCTTTCCGTGCTTTCCCCCGGGCGTGACACTTTGTTTCCGTTTGCAACATCTCGATTTGAATTTGAATTACAAACAACATCAAGCGGGAACCCTTCTCTCTTTTACGTGAAAGGACAAACGGTCGGAAAGCAGCCAAAGATTCAACGACACCGTGCTCCCTTGTCTATGCACGGCAAATACCATATTTATGCCGGATTTCGTCGTTCGTTACACTTTCGTTTCGAGGGTGTTGCGTACCGGCGGCAACCTGGTACGTTGAGAGTTGCATTTTCAACGATCTTCTGGTGGAAATGTCAACCAACCGGTGGGTGGTAGATCCTACCGAAGCGTCGGAGGGAACACTTGAGGAACGAAGGAACTATGAGTCTACCACTTAAGGCAAACCATTTTCTTGCCACCCACATCTCTCTCTCTCTTCTTTGACTTCTAGACGAAACCGTACGTCCATCGCTAGAACCATCTACGTGATCCTCGTTGCCCTTGCGGACCACCGCAGACACACTTTCCGCTTCTTTCGACCCGACTGGAAATGCTGCAAACGTCTTATCCCGATCGCTTGTAGCTTCCTGCATATAAATTACCTGCAATTCAACGGTCGTTCTTATCACAGTTCGTTTCGCTTGTGTTAACGCGGCCAAATCGCTCGCAAAAGGGGGAGGACAGGGAAAAATCAAAGAAAATTCTCTACCAAGACCTTCCCAGCAGTGAGTCGTGGGATTGGAAAATCGCCATAGGGTCCAAGCTAGGTTACTTTTCGGATTCTGGGCGCGTGCGGCAGATGCCGTTGCACTGGTTCCTTTTTCTCCCTTTCTCTCTCTCTCTTCCATTCATCGTTTCACTTTCACAACAGCATTTCCGCCAGCCACGGTTACACGTTTGCTAACACGCTAGACGATGCTCTAGGATCCTAATCAATATTAATAACAGCGTCCCTGAGGCAACAACCTTCTCCGTGAGCCGGGAGATAGAATGTTACATTCGCTTTTTCGCACCCATACTCACCCGTGCGCGTGTTTGGGGATGATTTTCATTTTTCAACATATTCTTTTCTGACACAAAGTGGTAAAAATAGCATGCCGTTCACTGCATTTTAATGCTAGTGTTTCGTTTACTTTGAAACGGGTGTATTCTTCTATATGCTTTCGTTGATGTTCGTTTCAAGATGAAATATTATAATTTAGGAAAATAACTAAACCCTATCATGGTTGGGTATGTGTTTATATCACACTACAGCTTTTTGTTGTGAAAATGAATTTTTAATAATACTTTGCAGGTCAATTTGAAACATTTAATATATTCCATCCCTTAGTGGCAGGACTACGTAAAACAGAAAGCATATTGTAAATGCATAACAGCGCTCGCCAACGCCACAAAAGCTCGAAGGATTTGGATAAGTAAATTGTTCCCCAAACGAATCCTGTCCTGTGCTGAAAAAAACCTAAAGTTAGGAACTGGACGTACCGAGAGGACACACTTTTCCTTTGAATGTGAAAATGTTGCTTAAATTAAATCTCGCCCACCCAAAGTTAGTCCGCCACCAGAATGGAGGAAACGTGAGTGTGGATGATTGGAAAATTCCTTGCAAATATGTCCACCACTAGAGTACGACCAGAAGGACGCCGTTTTAGGCGACTACGGACTGGAACAACCTGTTCCCCGTAGTGCTTCCCTTTAAAGTCCACACGATCATCATCATCCCGTACGTGTGCCGGGCTTTAGGAAAATCGATACAACTCTGGCCGGGAAGCGAACGGCGGAAGTACCAGAAGGGAAGGGCGGTGCAAAACAAAGAGACAAAAAAAAAAGAGGAAGACGAATAATTGCATCCATCGCCCTCGGTTAGGGGGCGGATGGTTCGTTTCACGTTCTTGCCTTAATTATGTTCTCTTATCCACCGACTTACTTTGGTGGAGCGATTCCACTTTAAATATGCACCGTACACCGCAGTACCCTCCCTCTCCGTGCCGTTTCTGTAGTTTAGGTTGATTTTGTCTTTCCATTGAACCAAGTGCATGAATATATTATGGCCTTACACAATCCCTTCTTCAGCCGGTAGGCAATGAAAAAAGGGAATTATTAATTTTTCGAACAACGAACACGAGAAAGGGCAGGGGTATTCGGGTGTGGAAAAGCGGAACTTTTTGTACGACGTCCCTTCATTTCCATCAATTGCTGGAAACATGCAAAGCACCCTCTAGCGACGACGACCACGCATTTGGGAAGCCCACAAGCACCGCCAATGTTCTGCACGAGTTCAGTTGCCAGTTTTCGGCCAGGTTCTGTAGAGTGATCTCTTTCGACCTTCGCCCACGCAAGCACGTTATCGACAGAATTATGTCAAAATTCATCTCGACCATTCCTACCTCTAGCTCTAGACCAAGCCAAAGCCCTCAGCACGACGACACACACGATCCACCCGGGAACGCAAAGTTTTCGGCACCGCAATTTTCCTAGAGTTTGCTCCCCGGCCGAATACGAGCCCGGAGGGTGGTGGTGGGGGAAAGGGAAGAGTGTGGATGAAAGTCTGCCAAAAGTCTTTTCCAAAACGGACCATGCCGTTGTTGCTTGCTGTGTCTGTGTGTTAGTATATATTCAGCCTAGCATTTATTTTTATTGCTCCTTGCCCTACGCGTCGTCCCGTTTTTTTTTTATTCCGTTCGGCACGGGAAAACTCGCGAACTGCTGAAAAATCTTTTTCGCCACCGAGAGGTAGCAGCTGGTGGGTTGGTGGTGGTGGTGGAAATGGGAGTCCCTCGTCCGCCGCGACACGAGTCCGTGCCGACCTGGCTACCTACCTGACATGCGCAGACTTCACCGAAGCCACCCTTTCCCAGCACGCGGTACATTCGGAAAGTTTTGTAAGTAACCGGCTGGGCCTCGAGCCATTTCCACTGGAGGTATCTGTGTGTGAGAGAAGAAATCAAAGGGGAGAAAAATACGGTACGATTAAAAAGCGGACCACCAGTTCGTTTGATAAATGCACGTGAAAAATAGAAAGATAAAATTTGGAAAACAGGTCTAAAAAACGGAAAAATTAAGTAAAACACTGCAAAAAGACCTGAGGACAAACGTCGAATTAATTAGACCCAATCATCAAACCTCACCTCGCTCCTCGATCGGTTTCCCATTATCACGCCAATGTTTAGTTGATGCCATGAAAAAAAGCCTAAAACCGTTTAAAAAGCATGGGAAGGAAATCGACGCGAGCAAAAAAGCTCAAGTAAAACGAAAGCACGGGTGCTTTTTGAAACTCAAACAGAAAATGCCTCAAAACCCAAAGGCCCAAAGACCCAAAGGAGGGGAAAATTCGATCCCCAGAACGAGTGCGGCTCGATCCATTAAAATCACGCGAAAGTTTGTTCATGTTCGCCCTCCCGAAGAAAAGAAAGAAAACATCATAAGCTGCCGGTTGAGAGCGAGACCCATCAGATGTAGAAAAGTTTCCACGAAACTCCATGATGAACCATCAGCATGATCATCCTCACCGCATCCCGTGCTCAGTTACCTCCCTTTCGTGACACAAGGACAGCAAACACAACCACTCCTCCGGGCTTTGCACAAACAGACCCAAAAGCAGCGGCAGCGATGGGGCAAAAACAATGGCAACCAAGGTTTAGGCACCCCCGCAAAGGAAAACCCTCTCCAAGTAAGTGTAAAACTCTCGATCTACTCCGGGCCCGGCCGGGGAGAGCCTCAATCAATTCCACCATCTTGCTTGCTGCACGGATAACAATAAAAGACAGCAACATTTATGATACCTTTTTTCCATTGACTGTTACTTCACTTGCGATTGTTTCGTGTTTCTTTTTTTTCGATCGAGCTGGTTTAACAGTGGGAAGATAAAAACAGCATCAACACGAAGCCTACGCGCGCCTTTCCCCCCTGTGCATCACCTTGAGAGAGGATTAGCAAGAAAAGCTCCGGTAAAGTGTGATGCCGAGCGAAGTTTACCAGGGAAAACCATCTAAAAGCCGGCAGGGAAAAAGGCGATGGCTTGTAAATGCTCGGTACACTCGTTGCCCGGAAAGGTTGTCGAGTGTTTCGGGAGGATTTCGTTTATTTTTAAACGCACCAATATCGCCCAGGCGATCGATAGCCTCCGAGGCGACAGACTGCGCCGGGCCACACTTCACTCACTCCCGCACGCGTAAGCACCTGTTGATGGAAGATAAGCGAATTTGTACTACACGTTTATGACCTCCCCCGCATTTTGAAATGGCCTGTAAATCCCAATTTTCGAGAGAAACACGAGATTGGGAGGCCAGTAAAAGTGGCAGACATGTCCCACGTAGGGTTGTGAAGTCGTATTCGGATTCGATCTCTAGTCGGAGCGATCCAGAATTGTTCCGAAGTCCAAGATCCGCCAGATAGTGCACAGGGATTTTTTAATAAAATCTAGAATCTGAATAAACATGTTTTGGCAACTAGATCAAGAGTCCGAATTCAGAATCCGGATTCAATCATTTATGATCTGGAACTGCAATGTTTAAAATCCGGTATTGAGATCCCTCATGTCCCTATGTGTTTATCTGGATTTTTCACCTGCCCCAGCAAGGGCTTCGAGTCGGATTCGGATCGGTTGGATCGAGTTCCAGGATGAGACCAATTTTTCTCATCACTACTCCCATGGTTCGGTGAGTTTTAAATCTAATAGCAGCGCATCAATATACGAGAGAGGGTAGCTTGCCTGCTTCGTCTATGTTAACCATGTACACATTTAATTTGATTGTCTCCTAACGGGTTCGAATTGAATATACCGCACTCATGGGCTCATTACTTTTAACAACCGTCCTGTAGTAAAAGGTGTGCGTGTGTGGGAAGGTTTATCTATTTCACGTTCTAGCTCAGGACAGGAGCGTGTTGTTTTATCGCCTTTTCCCCGAGGACAACTTAGTTGATTGAATTTGACAAGTGCCGAGAAGTGCGTCGTAACGTCGCCTGGGAGAGTAATTTTTGTTAAAAGTACATCCTTGAAGTTACAAGCAACGAACGTTGCTGATGATTGTCAACAGTTGTGGAAAAGGTTCTTCCATTTTTTTTGTCGGAAAGCTCCTACGCCGGAACGTGTTCACGCACGCAAGAAAATCCTTCGTTCCGTTTAACCGTCGCTTCACGCATCGAAGCAAATTTTCACTTCGATGCACATGTTGATCAAGTGTAGGCCGACGACGAAAATGCTTTCCGTGTCGGCCTGCCAGAGCTGTCGTCCACATGTCAACGCGGCGGACGGTGGGGAGAGGCACAAGAACTGGCCGGTGTTTCCCTGTCGTTTCAAACGGAGAGCAAACACACAATTTTCCCAGCTCGTCGTTTCCGATTTGCTTGACCATGCGTGGCTGCAAGCGGTCTATCATGCCACAACGTGGGCCGGAATCTATATCTATAACTGACACGGTGCCGCCATCCGCAAACAAACCTCACACGGGGCCGGCATCTTCACTAAACGTCTTGTGTCGGTTGTAGATATTTACCGAGAAAAACGAAATCCCGGAATGGCACACACTAAACACTCGAATGAGTTCTGCATTCACGTGACATTATGAGGAGAATGATGTGCTTTCGTGACGGATGAAGCGTTGGTACTTCGAAGCGTTGCGAACCTGAGGAAAAAGATCCCAATAGAGCTAGACTTTACATAGACTTGTTGACAAGTTCAGAACGAAAGAGATCCAGCAATGGCCGAGGTTTTCCCTGGTTTGTGTGAAGCGAACACGGTCCCACGGTCGAGGAAGGACCCATTTTTCCACCAACGACACCCTCGACTCTCGGTTCGGTCCCAAAAGTCACCTTCAATAGAGTTTGCAATCAACGTAGCGCAATGGGGATGTAAATGTCAAAGTTTTCCTAGGAAAAATCAATTTGGCCAACGTTCCTCGACATGTTTGCACTCATGACTGTGTGTATGCGGGGGCGCTGTTGGAACAGGGCTTGGAACACTCAAGAGTGTCCTCGTCCGTCGTACGCCAGCGTAAAGCTAAAGCGCGTCGAGGGATATTTTCCAATCATGGCAATGTAATCATCGGCACCACCATTCCAGATCGCTAAAACACGTATGTTTCTGGCGCTGTCTATATTCCACCGGGGACCGAAAGGGCAATGTCCGGGTTGGTATGCACTTAGGGATTTTGCTTTTCAGTCGCGAACGGAAGGAGTTTACGGACGGAGCGGCGGAATATCAAACAAACACGATATGTGTGTAATCGAGAAATAATTGAATTAAACCAAGGAAGAGATCCTTCCACAGTTGACAAGTGATTTACTCGTCCAGATGCCACTCGGTACACATCGGGACACACAACTACACACTTACGAAAGCTTAAGCAAAGGATCCTTGGCATGTTCCAGTCTTCAGACCTGGATGAAATTCGTCTCTGGTTTACCTCCTTTTTCACTTTTAACCAACTTTCACTAACGAAACGAGTCCCATTCGAACATTCCAACAGCATCAGGAGAGCTGGTAGGAACGATTTCACTCTACGGGTTCCAATTTCCACCACCTTCTAAGAACAGTTTTTCACGATTAGGATGTCGGATGAACCTTCTCTGCCGTCTTCCTACCTTCCACCCGCCGTAGGAAAAGAAACATCCAAGCATCATTAATTCATAGATGATGTATGTTTTGCTCGGTTGTACATCTAATAGCTGACAACACACATCGCGAAGGCGAAAGCAACCACACCAGACTCGCCACCATTTCACACCCGGGAGGAAGGGAACGTTCGCGAACATGAGCGATGTTTTCGGTCGGTGCAAAAGTTGGGCGCTCGAGCACTTTCGCCTCCTTCCCGCGGAAACCGGTAGAGGTACCCTTTATGGATGAAGCTGGAATCAGATGGCAACAAGCGCTGTGGCCGGAAGTCATCCGTCAAAGTTTATGCCTTTATTGATTTGGTGCCGAATGCTGGCGTTGTTTTTGTTGCTGTTTTCGCAACCATCGTTCGTCTCGTTATCGAACATCGCCATCGAGAAGCATATACACACACACAATCATGATGGTTTGCCAATCGGGAGTGCAGTTTTCCCGGGAAAAACGATTTATTACAAATTGGCTAAATAATGAGTGCAATAAAGTGGAATACGGAATTGCACCTAATTTATGGCAGACGTTACTCTCTTCTCGTGCGCCATTGAAAGTCGCGGCGAAAGGTTGAAAAATATGTTCTTTTGCTTGAGCTATTGATTGGAGTAGGAACTCATTTTGGGGATTTGGATCAAACTGAATAGTTATCATGTGGCTTGGAACCTTTAAGTAATTCTTTTGGGATTTAATCTATTGGATTCGAAGAAATGATTAGAATTCACTATGGAGATTCAATCTATGGGGATTAAATCCACTTCTTGGGATTCAATTGACAAAAGAGATACAAAAACTGTCTGTGAAGATTCTATTCACTCACTCATTCCTTTTAATTACGTACATCTCTAGTTTGAAAGCCATTTTTCTCATTACCTTTTTTGCCGCAAATAAGAATAAAATATTCAAAAATAATATTAAAAGAAAAACAATAACAAACCATTGATTTGCGAAAAATTACTCTTAAAACTAACATTTTATCATAAAAAATATTAAAATTCCATACAAAGAGGAAGTAAGACATAACAATCATCATAACTTATAAGGACTCTTTAAACAAACAAAATAAATTGAAAATCCCAAAAAGGAAAGCACAAACATCAAAACAAGCTGATCTAACGGAAAAGCAAACGAGAGAATACCCGCCGAGCTGTAACTGTTATCAACAAACGTTTCACGTTTCATTAGTTTTGCCTGGTTCGCCCTAACGCCAGAAGAATATCCAATTCCAGATCCAACTGCAATCGAGCCAGTCCGCAGTGTTTCATCAGCTGAGTGCCGGCTACACTGCATCAAGTGCCATTGAAAGTCCCCCACCACCCTACCTTACCCTACTCCTCGGTCCGCTCAAAAGCAGCGACCGAGTAAATCGAACCCTAATGAGCTGGCCAATAATAATGACTTACCGAGTGCGGGCCAACTTTTCCACACAATCGTCATCTTCATGCCAAGTGCGTACCACCCACGACCACCACCACCACCATCACCAACCAACGAACCACTTTGAGTGCGGCAAGTTTTGCGCCGGCGGCACTAATGGAAGCAGATAAAAGTTTTCACTCTCCGGTGGCAATTTTCCGGTGGGGCGGGTGGGGTTTTCGGGCCCCCACGATGTACTAGATTCGAGTCGAGTATCGTTCTTACCCGGATTCGCACACAGGATCCTCCCGCAGTTCCACATGACGCAACACGGGAAACAGTTGAAGGACATTAGGGGCACTGCAAGCTGATGACAGGCCACTTGGTTAACGAGGCCGCGTTCCGGGTAAAGACACGATGGAGCCCACCATACCCATACACACACACATTCGGTCTCCCACTATTGATATCGCATCTGGTGAATAGTTTTCACTCGAGTCAGTGCAAAATCCATTTGACAAAGGTTCGCTCAAAAGAAAAAGCCTCAAGTTGACGGCAAAAAAAGGAAACCGATGGGAAATGCTATCCTTTTCCACTGCGAAGAAAAACGCTCCGCCAAACGCCATCTCGAAGCGAGTCTTCCGCAAAGCAGCGCTGTAATAAAATAGACAGAAAGTTGATCCGAAAGGACACGGGAACAATTTCAACTCTTCCACCGCAATGGAATTCGATATTACATTCCGCAAATTTCCGCACCAAATACGCCGCGGCATTTTCGTGCTTCCTTCGTAAACATTTCGATAGATTCCTTGAGAGGAAAAAAAAAAACAATTGTTTCACCAACTTTTCGCTCCTGGTCGGACTGGTTCTTTATGGTTCGCTCTAATTGGCACACATTTATCACGGCGCAAACAATGGCGGATGGTGGAAGTATTTCGTTCGGAAGAAAAATCGTCAATCGTCATCGAAAAAATTATCGTCAAAAAGTCAGAAACGTGGAACCGTAGTTATTCGCAAAGGAAAAGATGCCAATAAGCGTTTTATAGAGCAAAGATTATCGTTGTAGAAACGAGGAGCATTACAAAAATGATATCTTTTTTAATTGCAAGACGAACGAAATTGATACAATTTGTCTGAAATCCACAGTTGAAGAATTTACCATTGGAAACAAATATCGATCCTCTTTGATGCTGGCAAAAAAGGCATGTTTTCTGAAAGCCAACAAAATTGTCGAGAAGCTTCAGATTAAAAGTAAGGAAAATCCAATGCTGAATTTGTTGCGGAATGCAAGTCACGAGAATGTAACACACACACACAAAAGAAGTTGAAGTACTCTCGTTTTTCTTCATTGCATCATAAATTATCTCGTTGCCATTCGATTGACAGCACGTCGAGGAAACGACGGCAGAATGCTGTAACAACCGGCTAATAGATGGTGAAACAGAAAAGCATCGTCATCGCTCTATGGTTGAACGGTAAAGAAAAAGCGCACCGTGAACTAGTTTCCCTCGGCAAATGCTTCCTCTTTGGCAACTTGAGACATGAAAGTGTAATATTGAACGACCACGACGGTTCTCGGTTCAATATACCTATCAAATTGTCAAACTATATGCTCGTTGGAGATCTTCACTTACTTTTCCAATCCACGAGCAACACATGTCAGCCGCCCGCCCGATGGCCTCATTCTTGAGCTGAGATGAAACAACACGGTTCCAGATTCCAATTTACCAAAACCATACCGGCGTCGTCCGCCAAAGTCAGACCCCGTTTGTTATCTCGGGGCGAGCGCTGAATAAATTACCTCGGTGACATTGGAGGTTAAGTGCCTTTTCATTTATAAGGTCTCCCCAGGTCCCGAGCATCGTACACCGCATTCCAGTAAGATCAGGCACGCGCGCCTCCAAAGCCAATATCGCTTGATCGTGTGTGTGTGTGTCTCGCAAATTGGCATCACTTTCGCGTCGATGCAAATAGACGGCGCTGGTGGAAGATCGTTAACACCATTAATTCACGGATTCTTTGGGGAGGGGAAGAAAAATATACCAACCTTACAACCATTGCACTTCATTGGTGGACAAGCTTTCCTTGCAGCCAAAAATGGGTATTTATCGGCATTGACTTCCGCACAGTTAAATCGCAAGGACTTGGCGTAGAGTTCATAAAAATCCATCAATCGCAACGTCCGACCGGAACAGTGTATCGTTTTTCAACTGTGTGTCTTCCGCTTCTCAAATATCCGTGAGCTTCACCACTTGCAAGTACATTCTCCGGGCAAGAATGTGAGAGCTTCCACAGAAATCCGATGTCTGTCACCGAAAAATCGAAAATGATACGCTTGTCGTTTTTGGACATCGTGCGAGGATGGTTTCTAGTTTCGCATAAATCAATCAACAAACGCTCTTCGCAAGAGTCCAAGGAACCGTAATTTATCATTAAGTTTATCTGTTTCTACTATTCCGGTATTTCTTTATCTTTTTCGGTAGTATTGAGAGAAAGTTTTAAAAAATACTTTACATTACGACCTATAAAGCAATACGTTAAATAACCCTAATAATACTAGAATAATACCTAAATCATCTCCTAGAACTGTTGCCCAACATTTGCACGCATCCAATGTGCCCCGTTTGTTTATTTATCTTGTCGTTTATTTCCACCGTGACTCTAAGCTGACACGGTAATGTGGCATGAAAAATGGACCAACGTGCGCGATTTCTCTTCGTTAGTCTTCGCCTTCGCCGGTGATGGAAATCCCCCTCGGGAAGAAGTCCCCCACCCCCATTTCCACTGAACGTGGCTTTCGAATGTGCTGGAAGCTGGAAAATTGAATTCGAAACCACATCAATCACTTCCGAAGCGCACTTCGAGAAACAGGAGCAAAGGCGGCAGCAGGCGAAACGAAATGCCGATACGCAATTCCGCACGCTCGCTCGCTCCTGGCCTAGACGTGGTCGTCGGCTAGCGCAAGGCAAGAGTTGAACCCCTTCAGGACAACTTCTAGTGCTGCCTCGGCTCGACTGTTACGACAACAGTTGATGTGGCACTATTGGAAAGGCAACCCTCATCCCAACCCATCCCGCGGCAATGGTCGTCCTTTACCTCTAGTTAAAACCTATAAAATGAAAAGCACACACGTGGCATATCCTTTTCGTTCGGCTTTCGGAAAAACCTCCCCCCGCGAGCGCGCAACCCCTCGTGGGGACCCCGAAGTCAATGGTTTCGCCCATGGCAACACGCATACACACATTTCAACAAAGCGAGACACGCGGAGTATTTCTTGCAGATGAAAGGAACCGGGCAAAAGTATATAATTTCAACGCTTTCTGATTGGAAGACTCAATTTGCCGTCCTTTCGCAAACACGCCGGCCGCGACGCGTCGAGACGGGGTTGTACCAGCCTCGTCAGCTCGATTTTCCCGAACGAATTCATACGCAAGCGAAGTTCAAACGATTTGCTCCTTTATAGAAATAAATTGCCAGCAGCTCAAGGTCACCACAAGGGAATGCTTCTGCTGGTGAATTTCTAGGGGAGAAAAAGCGTCCTACTAAAACCCATGACGACGACGACGACAACGACGCGTAAGGCTGCTCTGCTTTTTATATTTGCCATAAATTTTCTGGCCCCCGGACAAAGCCAACTCACTCGCGAGGAAGGTGTAATGCTTTCGAAGAAACTGTCTCTTCCATCCGGAGGAATCGTGGTTAGTCGGTGCTAGACCTCAATCGTTCGTTGACTATGAAAATCTCGAACATTATGTTACGCGTGCCAGCAATCACAGAAACTGTGTGTGTTCCACTGGAAAAAGCACGGATATCATTTCGTTATCATTACTTCGCCACCGCTAGCATTGCTAATCACCATGTTTTACAAACTTTCCAAATTCCAAGAAGCCGTTTGGTGGCCAGATTCAACTGCTCCAACTTCACGCTGCCGTCGTTCCATTCAAGGCAAAGCTTCCAAAAGACAATGAACCGGAATGTTGTCGTGTCTTATGACGTGACTTCCATCCACTGGACTGTCCCCGCGTGCATCAAGAAATTCCCGGAGAAAGTGGTGGTAAATAAATAGTGTGCACCAAACGAACGTCCGACTCGTGCAACCTTCCCGTCCGGAAGAATGTGCCGCCCGCTGATGCTGCTCCACAGGACCGCTCGTAAAGACCACGTCTCATTTGGAATTTAACAATCTTCTCGGACCACCCGACGTCGATGCGGACTTACTCTGCCGTTTAAATACCTCCTCCTTGGACAAATGCAAATCTCATCATCTGTCCGGGCGTTCAAAGGGCAAACGAATTACATCACCGACAAACAGATAGACAGACGGTCGGGCGGACAGACATTCCCACGACTTCTCGAGCTCGTCCTAGACGGGATGCCCACCTCGACTACGGCGTGCTGATTGTTAGTCCAGCTAGCTTCCAAGACGATGCAGCAAATTCAACATTCCGGAACCCCCGTTCGCTCGAGGATTGCCATCTGTTTGTGCCCGCCCCTTAGGATTTACAACACGACTACCCCAACCGATGGCTCGGTTGTTGGCCAACCCCCAACGTACCTGTGGAAGTACATCGAAGCCTCGAATTCCCGGAATGGTTCGCCGGCCAGGAAAGCCCGCACCGCCGTGATGGAAGCT
>KE525281.1:145659-160014 GCA_000441895.2 Anopheles sinensis | reverse complement strand
GTTTGGGTTTGGGAAAAGCAACCAACGACCGTATGGAAAATGGCCATTTAGTGCGCACACTTACTGGATAGTTTGTTGCGGACCTGCGCCACCATGTCGTCGTTCAGCACGTCCAGCACGAACTCGTCCTTCTCGCTGACGTTGATGGTGTTGGTGATGGTGACCGAGTTCGAGCCGGTCAGGCTCTTCTCCGGGTCGTCGTGATTGCTGAGCTTCTTCGTGTCGCCCCCGATGCCGCTGTCGTCGTCGCACTTCCCCCCGTCACTGTCGCAGCCGCCGCCTCCGCCGCTGTCCTCGCGCTGGCTCTCGGTGCATAGGCCCAGGTACCGCTTGACGACCTCGTACGCCAGATCGACCCGGTGCTCGTCAGCCGCTATTTCATACCTGGAACGGGTCGGAACGGAACAACAGAAGCCATCAGTAACGTTACAAATTAATCTATTGAGTTTTTAAAATGTTAAATTATAATCAATTTTTAATTCATGGAAATAAATTTTATGAATTGAAGTCACAGGAATGTATAATTAATCAATTCTCAACATTTTCCAGCCCTTTTGTTTAAATTTCTTTGAAACATCAAGATCAAAACAGCACACATAAGGCTTAGAAACTAAATTCTGTAGGGCACAACTGCTTGAGTAAAGAAGTTCTGTGCGCAGTCAGTCATTTGCTTTATCACTATATTGATTAAATTTAAGAGAAAGCTATCGTTTCTTAAAAAGAATTCATTTAACAGTAATTCCAATTGATTTCAAAACTTCAATCAAAGAATTGAAATTTGATTCTTGTTAAAATAAAATACAAAAAGGGTCAATAGAACCGCTGAATTTATGAAATATTAAACCCTTAACTCTTTCTATTTCGTGGTAAGAAAATTAGATTGATTTGACAAGTGAACCTCCACCGCCATGAAGAAACCGTGCCCAAAAGCTGTCCTGTCTCACGCTCAGTTCCTGGCAAAAAGCAATAAGCTCGTGCTGGCTAAAAGCTAAAGCAGTTGCCCTCACGGATCGACTCCATCTTCTCCCCTTTTCCCATCCATCGGACGCACGCTGTTTGGCCCGGCTGTGCTTTCGAGCAAACTCATCTTCACAATCGAATCAAGCGGCTCGTGCCCCCTCGAGGAGCACACAAGCGAGGGCAACGATCCTTCTTGGCCTAACCAAGTTTCTTCGCAACCCTTGAGCTAATGTTTCAAATTTTGAATATTCTTCGCCGGCCTGTCAAAGAGAATTTGCATCCCCCTCGCCGAGCCCGCAGAGAGAAAGGTGCCTCGATGTGCGGGAGAGGTGCGCGTTCCTCGTGGTAATGGCAGTTTAATATGATGCCAAGTGCCTGCCAGTTCAAACAATTCCATCGGCAAGAAGGAAAACTTCCGCCCGGGCGACACGGAAAGCGAAACTGGAAAGCACAATGGGGAAAAGGCGGACATAAGTCGATCTTTAATATCATAATTTCAGTTACATTTCCTTGCAGTAGACTAGTTAACTAAGACCGATCCCAATTTTTAGCCTTCTAGGTTTAGTAGATTTTGAGAAATAATCTGTCAAAGTCAAAAAAGCGATAAAAAATGACCCTTGTAAGCGAACTTTTATTGATTGCTTGATGGCTTTCGTTTGGATAGTATTCAAACGATAATACTAATGTATTATACATCATTTGAAAGGTAATACATTCAGCTTTTATGTGAAAAAATTAAAAATGCATATTTAGCATTTCTTACTTACTTTTGTAAGTGAAAACTATAAGACATATTGAAAAAAATACACTCTTTAAACTTTGGTAATGCCGCAAAAAAATGTTTCGATGTGTTCTGCTCTAAAAAGTTTTGGATAACAAAATTTAACTTATTTTAAACTATTTTGCAAAGTTTCACTTGCGGCAAGTTGCCGGATCAACCCCAACCGTGATTTTGAAAAAATTACCTACTACAGATCGTTCCCGGTCTCTATGAAAAACAATTGAAACATTATACAGTTAAGTGTTTTATCCTTCATGATCGCTTGTTCTTAGTTATACTTCTTTTGTCGAACAGTAACCTTGGTAGTAATTCATGAAAATACGCTTATTAGTTGCTTAGTGTGTCTTGACCGATCAGTCGAACAGTAACCTTGGTAGTAATCAGTCGAAGCCATCCCAGATGTAGTCTGGAGATTTAACCAACCAGCACTAACTACTCGCAACCGGTCAATTCTCGTTCAAGAGAAAACAGACTCACACCAAGCACTCCAGTCTACCACTAAGTTTGATCGTACTACTGTAGTATGAATGAACTCTGAATTAAACATAACGATTATTTCGAAGACAACAACAATAGTTCTGTTGATGATGAACAAAAACAGTATTGCTTACGAGTGGAAAAACTGTAACAATCCAGTTCAGTTTCATTTTGAGAATGATAGATGGAAGAATATTATCAGTGAACACGGAGCAACCAAGGTCAGATGAGTGATCTAGCTTAGCTTGAAACAGGATCTACCCCACAGCCTTCGTCATTATTGCATGGCATTTCCCCACTACAATGTTGGTTGTGGCTTCTTCAGTGTTTTTTACGTTATTTATATTTTATACATATTCCTTTGAAAAGGAAAGAGAAATGAGAAATGAAGTGTTCCCCATGAGTACAGCACAGAGTATGAAGCGTAGAAAAAATCAATTCGTGAAAACCACTACGATGCATTCGGTGTGAGAGTTGATTAACCTCGAGTAGGATCTTCAGGATCGAGCACCGCAGGGATTGTTTGTCGTCGAATATTTTTCAACCCCGAACTTGCGAGTACTGTTCTCAATGTAGATCAATATGTGATAGAAAGATTTAGGAATATATTGATAACCATAAGCTGCCAGAAACTTATAAGTGCTGAAAAATTAGACTCGCATAGCAAAGCTACTTATCGTTACTCTTTATCACTATATTGTTGGTTTAAAATAACGGCCTCAGAACATGAAATTTTGGCACATGCTTGAGATATTATAATGCAGCCCCTTCCTCTTGGGTTTTTATGAGAAGAAACATAAGAAGCGCGCTACAACTTTTTAAGGCAAGATTGGACAGCACATGCACGAAAATCATCAAGGGCGAACAACTTAGAAGATAAGTTAAAGCGGGCAATACACAGTAGTGATCCAATACTAACTACGGTTTCATTAGTCTATATACAGCACGGCAACAAAAAGCTTAGCTTTCCAGCCATCGTCACAGAGTTTTTTAACATGACGGACAATGAAAATGAAGATGTGTTAATTGTCCGTGTATCAAATCATGTCGATCACTTTGAAATGAGCTTGAATGACGATGTAAATTGAACTCATTGAATAAATGTGCTTTTTAATTTAGTTATACACAAGAGTACTTTGATTTTATAAAGATTTGTAAAAATTACAGGTGATCATGCATATAAAAATCACAGACATTTTTGTAACAAAACCGTGTGTGCTGTACATTGCATACCTTCAGGCGTTAAAATTTTATAAAATCTCAAATTATTAATTATTCATAGTACTTAAAAGCATGTAGCATAGTTACAATGTTGACTTTGAGTAAAACACGTTCATACAATATCAAAACATCGCGAAAAGTCTGCCGATTCTCTCTAAAACTAATAATGTCCGCTTGTTCCATACAAGTTCCCCATTGTGGAAAGGTTTCTCAGAAGGCACGAAAGTTCAGGCACCAAGATCACAGCACCAGTCTTTCTTGCACCACCTTCCACCTTCTGACCGGTCTCCCTCGGGGCCTCCTCCCCCCAAGAGTCGCCGGTACGACGTGAGCCAAAATTGCATTTACGTTAAGAGGGCATTGCACATCCTTTCCAGGATGGCAGGTCGTCGTGACTCCTGGTGTCTGGACAGCCTCGATGGTGGTGATGTGGCTTTGAAACGCACACACGACAACCGGGGGAATGAGGGAAAGGATGGAAAATTTATGGCTCTACTTTAGGTGCCTGCTTGCCATCGCTCTGCATGGAACCACTCCCGGCTCAAACTGTCCTCGATTCCTGTTTTGGCCCGTTTTTGCCCGGGATTCGCAATGATCACAGAGTCCCGGAACACGCGCCCGGAAGTCTGGAGTGTGTCGTTCGTCCTCGCTCGCCAGAGGCAACTAAATTGCTTGCAGTCGAGCGAGCTCATGTCGTTCTAACGCGGGACAAAGTTGGGGATACCGGGTGGAAAGCAATTGTTAAAATGTGATTAAAAACAAAAGCTTCACGGTTCCGTGCTTCACGGACGATTCGGGGACGGTTTTCCGTGCAGGGAGCACCGGTGTAGGTGGTGTAAGTGCTCCAAAGGACCACGATGGCGACGACTTGTAGGATGATAAATGAAAAAAAATCTAAAAAAATCCATCCAAACCTCCAAGAACCAACAAGGATCTTTCGGTGACCACCAACGGGCGAAAACAATGCAAAACCAATACCATAATTCATTTGTCCTAGCACAAACGAGCGGACGGAGCTGGTTTTGTGGGAACCCTAAGGAAGGCAGAAATGAACGATAAATAATTTTACCGAAAACTTGCACCGTAATTGCTGCACTTCGGATGTCGAGCAAAGGCTGCATTCTCCTTAAAAACAAATCCACAAACAGCCAAATGACTGCTCCGCTTACGCTTTAATTTGGAAGGAACGATATTCCAGCTAGATTTTAGTACAATCATAAACTTTAATAACCGTCCAGGGTGGAATGGGAGATGAACATAACGAAGGTATTTTATTCTGTATTTATTTGTCTTCTCAGCGATTGGCGAAATTTCTAGATAGAAGAAATTCCCACCAAGAACAGAAATTTCGAAATTCCTACAGCCTTTCAATCAATTTCATCGAAAAATTGAATTATGTCCGTCATTCCTCCGTCCAAAGCGAAAGTAAAGCTTCAATTATGTTCCCTTGTTTTTTTTTCCTTTCGTAACTTCGATTGGATTCGAAATGCCATAAAATTGGCCACCTTGTGGAAAAGCACGAGCGCGCACGCATATTATTTCAATTCACGCCCGCCTTTACGATCCGGTATTAAAAGGTTCGTACGAAATTTGTTTGCATCGATTCATTGGAACAGAAAAGGAAGCTGTACAAGGTTTGAACGGGTCTCGTATCCTGGCAATTCGGAAACTAGACGCTCGAAACAGCGCTGGAACCATACGATGTGGCAATAGAAAAGATCGTACTAAAAGGGCATTAAAGAGGAAACGATTTGTGAGGAAATTTTAAGTAGCTTGAAATTAAATAAATTTATCAATGGTAAACATTTGAAAACGCGCGCTTGGAATGGAAATTCCAAATACGCGCGCCATGTTAGGGATTTTTTTTTAGATTTTCTGCCAATGACTTTTCCAGTTCCGAAAAGAATGCTCGTCGAAAATGGTTGAGCAAAAAGCGATGAGCAATCGTCGGTTTCAACACGCAGAGATAACATTTGAAATTTGACATTATTCGCTTTTCGCTTGGAACCGTTGAGGCAGCACTATCGGACATCAAAAACACACACACACACAGACGTAACCACATTAGCGGAATGTCCCCCCTCTTCCTCCTCCCATTTCAAAACCGAACACGGAAAGCAGCGATATTTCATCTGCAACCGAATGCTGTAGCAATCATTTCTGGCTGACGTCGGCGGGCAACGGCATTAGCCACGAACCTCGGTTTCCGGATGTCCTCCGCTCCGGGGGGGAGTTCGTGGGTTTTCGGGTTGTGGTTGCCATTGTTTCCGGTCGATGAACGTGATGCGGTTTCCTTTCCGTTTCCAAACCCCAATGCACCCACGCATCGAGCTTCCCCGAAGACCAAATTCAACTCTAAACTGACGACGACAGAACACACGCACATACATCCACATACACACACACACATACACTCGTACGTGGCCAGGGCAGGAAGAAAACGTTTTGTTTTATACTTCCTTGTGCACCCGAAAAAGCGCGTGGGGCACCATTTAGGAACGTTCCACTTTTGCTTGTTTTATTGCGATACTACCATTAACCCACATTTGGTTCCGAAATTTTGAGACGTTGGAAAGCACGCATCACCGGGGTTTTGGGAAAAATCTTCCCACCACTTTATGGGCGATGCTAAGTCAGCATAACAACACTGCGTTTGGTTCGGGCGGAAGGAATCTCCTGGGCAGTTGATAAAGCGAACGACAACGAAAAGACTTCGTGCGTGTGTGTGCAGTTTTCATGTAAAAGTCCGGAAGTCGATAACATCGCTTCGTCATGAAATCGGTATTCTCTTCCGGTGCCGGATGCTGCATAAAGCGGGGATGAACATGTTTCATTTAACAAACTTAATGGTACATAAATCAAATATCCTTTTACAAGCTGTTTTATTTTATTGTTCGACCAACTGTGTAATTAAGGCTTTATAATAGTAAGACTACTTACCTCGTGGCGTCATCGAGAAACGTGATGTACCGCGAATACTGGGGCCGTTTCACCTTGCAGAACTGGCGGAACAGCTCACGCCCGATCGGCTGCTGATCAACTACGTAACCATAGCTTACATCTGGAACGGTAAGGAAAGGGAGCACAGGAAAGAGCGATAAGCTACAACTAGCCAAAACTAGCTACAGATATATGGAAATGATTTTATAATGGATTTATTTAATTTGCAAACACACTCATCTGAACCAAACTACTTGGAACTAAATAAAATAAATTTTCACTGATACCCAATCAGTGAAATAATCGACTACATTGAAGAACAATCTCGTCTAAGCATGGTAAGTGTCCGGCTAAATATAATATTCTAGGGAATACGACTCCACGACACGATTTTCAATTACAAAACCGGAAACAACTGACAGAAGGATACGTCACCGGCACACGTTCCGCCTCCATGCGGAGATGAGTCAAATCCGTACTGAGAATTTGCCTTTTGATGTTGGCAGGACGGGATGACGTTATGCTTCATTTGAAGCCTTATTTCCGCTACAGGATTTACGCTTCGTTTCATACGCTTGTTTGTGCCACTAAGTCTTTAAATTTAATTTAAGCGGTAAAGCCCACAAGGGAATGAGACGATTTCTTTGCAGAGTAAATAAACACCAAAGTTGAGCTATATTATACGGGGTTCGCTTAATGTCAAACAAACTAAAAACAATGAATTGCTAGACGGATTAAATTCCACATCGGTGTACCATATTACTCGCTATTATATCAAACCATTTCCGTTTTCTTGGCTCAAGTGAAAAGATGATAAAAAGTGCCGTAAAAAGACATTGATGTCGCGACCAAACACGCACCCACCTCGACAAGCTCCTGATACCGAGTCTGAAAGCCACTGAGGTAATTGCCGTACGAAGGTGAAAATGCTTCCCTCTGAATACCCGGAACACCAATCCAGCGGTCAGTGGAGAGCCGTTGATGTGCACTAAACACGCTTCGGTTCCATTTTCATTCCGACTCAAGCGTTTTACCGGTAGATTACCCTTGCCCCGGACGGAGCAAGAAAAATTGTTGCAACGACGACAAACGCCTCTGCACGGAAGTGCAACGAGTGCATCAGCACGGGTTCGCCTGGACGCTAATCTATATTAATGGCTTGCACGACCCTCGCCTGACCACACACAACCATCACGAACACCAACGCATGGAGAGCGTTGTTGAGGCGAGTGAAAGATGTTCGTTCGCCACGCCAAGAAAGTAGCATAGCAAACCCCATTTAGGTATCCTTCAGCCCGATTGCGTGTATTTGTGTGGCTTTGTGGTGACCTCACACACCATTTGCGAAAGGATGTGACGATACCTTTTTCGCTTCACCTTCGGGGAAGCCGGACGGTAACGGTCAAGCGAAAGAAAATTGTCAGTCGTAAAGCAACCTGGAACCGCCGCGAGTGTTGGCTTTAAATAGCTTTAGGTTCAAGCAGGTGAGCAACATTTTAAATACAAAAGTTTGACAACAATATTTATCTCTGCTTTTATTCCTTGTTCATGGCTTACACGAAAAATGAAACGTGAAATAGAAGGACATGGTGCATCCATACATGTAACTGTTTGGCTGAGTCCTTACACCACGAATTTTGGCATCCACACAAAATGGCCTCGACCCCCTTGGGTACCCTTTCTCTCCTCCAGCTCAAGACATCGGGCTCGACTCTCCATGATCCTCGGTGCAACGGAAAAAGAGAACTAGCGCAAATTGGAAACGGTGCCACAGTGAGGTTGGCGGACGGAAGGCAAAACCCGGTGAGCGGGCAGAAAATTTATCTCATTACTTCCGTCGGTGACATACCACTGCCTACCTCCCCTTTCCCATCATCAACCTCTGCTGCTGACCGGGACCATTCTTCTTCTCTATTGGGTCGAAAAGTCGAGGACAAGATTTATTCGCACATTGCAGAGCGATAAAGAGAGAGAGAGAGAGAGGAAGATGAAGCCAAACAGAGTGCTGAGAGCACTGCAGAGAAAGCTTAGGGCTTTCCGTCGCCATTTCCACCATCGAGCACGGTTTTTCACGGACTTGCCGCCAGCAGCGAGAGAAGGAGTGACGCCTTGCAACAACAGCGACCGTGATATCGTGATATAGACGAGCACATATACACAAACACACAGACACAGAAGCATCTAGGGTGTGCTCCAATCGGTGCAAACTTGGCAAAATATCATCTTTGACGAGCATCATGCCGGGCCCAACGTTAGGAGTCCTTCTCGCTGTCGATGTTGGACCCGGAATATGTATGTCCAAACACCAAAAAAAAACACCTCCCCTTCCCACTGACCAACCCCCGCTTTTTATTTTTTTCCCCGTCCGTTCCGCTACACATCGTCGTCGCTGAGGACAGAATGTTGTCCTCCATCCATCGACACGGATGGTAATTTTCCGGCGATGAACGGTGGCAACATCGTTTAGACTCCGCTTTTCGGGTAACGTAATTTTTACGCTTTCTCCTTTTGTCCCCGCACCATGCTCCCTCCGTGACATTCTATTTTCGCTATTCTGGGACACGTTTTCGTAAGGTTTCCCGCCTTTGCAAAGGCTTCTCCCAAAACTCCCACGAAGACGAAGACGAACGTAGCGCAGAGCGCTCGACCGGAGGCCAACACAAACGTTAATTCGTTTTGATTCACTTTGATTTCATTGGCTTGCTGCTGTGAAAATGAACATAATTTCGTTCCCACCACTCCCCGGTGACCGGTAGTTGTCCGCGACCTTCACACACCGGTCACAAACCCTGGGAGTCTCGACGTTCCACAACCCCACACCCCTGACACTACATTATTACTTCATTAAGATATAAAATAATAAAAACCCTGATTGCGTTATCGCTCGCCCGAAAAGCTTCTCGACAGACAGCAGCACACACAAACAACCGGCAATAAAGCAAACACAAATGGAACTCGTGGATGGTGGAGCATGCCAGGGAAGCGTTGAATCTGGGACGGCAGACAGACGAATGTTTGCGTTTGTGTTCCCATTCCGGTGCAATATGGTGGCCTTTTTTTTGTGCGCTCACACGACAGACAGCATAATGTGTTGTGCGGCATCGTATCGCTATCGGTCGTTTTGCTGCAAGGTATCCGGACAAAAGTTGCCAATCGGTGTTGGGTAAACACCATTGATAAATGTCTGCAATGATGATGCATGCTGTCGGTGCATAAACATGGTGAGGGGAAAGGAGAAAGACTAACAAGGAGAGGGGGAAGCAATCGAAATCAATCCTTTCGCAACATGCGGATATTCTGCGCAAGTCTACCAAATGTTTCCCTAAGTTTGGTTTTATTTCTGAAGCAATAAAATGGTTTACCAAAAAATGATAAATTTAAGTTTCCAAAAATTACCGCTACTTGAATTTTGTGTAGAAATATTAAAATAAAATAACAAGAGCAATGTTGCATGGTAAAAATTTAATTAAATGTCAAACTTGTAGAAAAAATATATTCAAAAGTATGATCTGTGCCGTAGCATAAAAGATCATCCCGCTGCGAAATATAATCAAAAGTTGCGAAATGAAATGACACTTAATCAGACCATTTCATCCATGGAAAGCGCTGGTGGTTTTCCACGAACGCAAAAGACCAAAGTCGAACCACAATTGAAACGGAGCAACTGGAGCAGTTCCTGTCTTGCTCGAATTGGAATGCTGTCGCTTTCGCTTCTGGCCGCTTTTCCCACGATATCCATTGGACCAATCGTCGAAAATGCGTCGTCGAATCGGCACGTGGACACTTCCGTTCCCGGATTGAGAGGGAGGGAAAAAAACATGGCACAAAATAATTCCCATCTTTTCCGATCATCGAAATCCCATTAATGTTCGCCGGATAAAGTGTGCGGGAGGGGATGAAAATGGCCGCACCAGCATTTCCGCGAAAAAGTCTTGCCATTGCAAAAGTAGGCTTTAGCGAGAATTTTCACCTTTCCCCTGGTTGGTGTTCTTCCCAGTGGCATGAATTCCTCCCGATTTGCGAAAGGTGATGATGTTTCCACCGTTCGTGACCATCACGTGCTCGTCGGGCGAATAGTTTGCGGACCAAGAGCGAATTGTCCTGAGGGTTTTGGGCGTCAGCGAGGGTTTTGCCTGTCGGAATAGTTGAACCGCTTCCAACAAATCCGCGGTATTCGTCTTTGCGCCTTTGTGCCAAAGAATGCGAACAATGCAAAACCATCTTAAGGAAGGAAACATGTGAAGAAATTTTAAATTTGCAACGGAAAAGCAACGTAGCTTCGTGAAACATTTGATTTACCTTTGAGAAATAACTAATACCCGGAAAACACTGTCTAGGAATCGATGGATTTTGAATGAATCTTACTCATGTATGCACAATTTATGCGTTTTTTTTTAACCAATGGAACGAAACCAACATTAAAGCATCTGCTATCCTTTTTCCTATATTTAAATTTCTGATGGTCTTCGAGAAAAAAGCAAATCAATATCGTATGCGCTCCTGGAAAAGGAAACCATTCTACACGTTTCGTTTAACGAAAGAAATATATAAGCAAAACCATCCTTTCATGAATTGAAAAAAGATGCTTTTGAAAGACAAACTAATGCAGAGTAAAATTGCTGAATAATTGTACAATTTAACGAGCCGAGCGTTGTGCTTAAAGAAAATAAATGGAAGGATACAAAAAGTGTTGATTACACCTGACCTTTCGATTACTTTGTATACCACAACATAAATACACACAAAATCCTTTTTTACAACGTTTGCGTTTTTCACCTCTGAGGTTTCACAGAACTTGCCCAGATGGAAAAACGATAGCATGTTTCTCCAAACGGAAAACGTACAAAGTAACGAAAGGCAAGGCGGAAGCACTCATCTCTCATCATTCGAACGATTCGATGTTGCAGTTTGTGCAAACAACTGCACCAGAGGGAGTCTGTTTTGCATTTAATTACATTCTTGTTTTCCACCAGCGAGCGAATATGCAGTGGAAATGGTTCCGATTTGTGTTTTCGCGCTTTCTCGCTCTCGTTTTCTCTCTTTCTCTCCTTTGGTCAATGACCCGTCACTGGAGGATGGGCATTCGTTGGATTGTACACATAAACGCGAAACACACGGCGGTGATGTGTGAAAATCATCGAATGGTTTGCCTCCACCCACCAACACCCACCCTTCATGTGTCCGCTTGGAGGACATCATCGCATGGGGTCGGGTTTTTATTTAATGGGCGATTCATCGGCATCCATTTGCTGCAGATGCACTTCACTTACAAACCGACCAGATGCCACTGCCGACGTGTCCGACGATGTGATGAGCGGGTTGGGCGGCCTGTTTTTCTTTCCTTTTCCATCTTGAATGGTTCTTTTTTTTCATCCCCAAAACAGATAGCTTTAGTATCGGTCGATGGAGATCAGGGGATTATTTATTTACTTAATTAAAATTACTATAAATTAGCGAAGATTTATTACATTCACGATGGCCCATCACTAGAGAGCGTTAGTGGGAGTAATAAGTATCGTGACCAGTTACGGAATGGCGATCCATTACCGTCTAGCGAAAGCGTTCTGATTGTACGGACTATGGAAAACTAATTAACGAGGTTCAGTCACTCTTTAAGCTGATTCTCTATTTACTTAAAAAGCCATACATAGGGATCTGCTTTAACCATGGAGATTGGGATTATTGTTGTACATCTATTACTTTTCTTATCTATTTAGCAACGTCAAGTCTTATGAACAAACAATGGGCAAAGTATGTTTGGAATTTTACTCTACGACCTAAAATTACATTGCTGTGTCGACAGTATTCACCCATAACTTACCTATTTTGTTCTTGAGATCGATGCATTGCGATATGTGAGGAAACTGGAGGATCTTGCGCCATTTTTTGCTCTTTCCTTTGTTACTGTCGGAGCCTCCTGTTTACATAGAAAAAAGAGAAAAAAGAAGGACAAAGATTACTATCAATATAGCACGGTAGTACAAATAAAAAAAACTAAAAGAATGTACTGATGAAAGCATTGATAGGACAACAGGTATCATAAATTATATCGAACAGCCTCCTTTCGACCCGAAATGGGCTTGTAAATAATTCACAATGAATACATCAACTTCCGGGTTGAACGTGAGCGGGGAAGAGGGTCACAAAAAAACTGCTCGAAATAGGACCAACCCACCCACCGTTAAAATTCCTTTTGACACACACACAAACACACACAGGTTGCAAATAAACGAACGTGTGAATAATAGAAAACTGATTCGAACATTAACACACCGATTGGGACGGCATTGAAATGTAACTCTTCGAACGTGCCCCTTCTAGCACACGTGTCACAGTGTTCCGATCCCTTCGGGGCGAAGGGACAGCAGGCTGAAGTGGAGCATCGTTTCACGAGAGGGTGAAGTGAACCCGAAAAATAAAACCATAAAATCTGCTTGCTGAAATGAAATACACTTGGACCTTCCTTCCCTTCCGCACGGAGGCACGGGAACGCAAATCTTCCCTTCCGAGAAGGGATGACAATAAAACGCACCACAACCTTGGGCCGGGTGGGTGCTATAGTTTTCTTCATTTATTTTTCCACCCCACTCGGCGGAACTAAGAAATGATGATGCTGCAGGCGCAAATTCTGGTACACGACCGACCGAAAGGTTAAGTATCTCTTATTTATTCAGACGCTGCCAAAAGTCAACCGATACCGATCGTTTTGATACTGTGCCAGTCTTGTGGCGGCATGGCGTCCTACAGTGGATAGTTTACTTAAGTGGAAGCTAGAAGCTCCCGGAACACGGCTTGTGGAGAAAGTTTCTGGAGACCCCAGAAGTGAGTGCATGTAATGTAGAACAAAAAAGCAGAAGCTATAGTGAACGGTAATTGTAAATCGAAAACCCAATGTCACCAAATAGACGGAGAACTCGACTGAAGCTGTATGTAAACAAAACATAAGCCACAATTTAGAAGATAACCGTTATTGAAGGAATTTAAAAGCAAAATCAGACTTTCCTACGCCTCTCGTGTTTGGCCTTATTTACAGGAATGAGCAAAAATATAAATATAAATGGAACCAATGAAAATATGGCCTTGAAACACTCACAATCAAGCTCACTCGACATTCGTGCAGTTTAATTTGCTTTGTAGAAATCCCATCACTTTTACATCAACACACGCAAACATTAAAACTGTTTAGAAGAATGCGCATTATGTATTTAAATTTCAATCCCGAATGATGCGAATCTAGAACAAACGCAAACGTTGATACAACGACTTTGGTCCTCGGCAGCACAACGTTTTCGGTTTGGCGAAATTGATAAGGCGAAGAGCGGACCACGCTGAGGCGACTTCTGACCCCATGAACGGAACATCATATCGCCAAGGTTTCAACCACGATCGTATTTCTTATCACCCAAACATTTCTGTTCAACGCTGGCGAGAGTTAATTTCTCTTCAAATTTTTAGAACACGTCAGTTGTGTTTTGAACTTCACACAGTTTGCTTATTCGCGCTTGTTTCTGATCCTGCCCGTCTGAGACGATGATGTCGCTTAGCAAATTATCAACTTGTGTGCGACTTAAAATTGTACTACTGATTCTGTGTGTGCATTTTTCCCAAATCTATGGCCGTTTCGAACCAACAACCTGTGGAAAAAGAAATTCTGGAAGTGTTTATCTCATTCGCCGTGGCATAGAGTCACAGGAAGCAAGCTGGCCGTGGCATGCCACAATATACAGGAAGCTTTACAACGAATCTACGTACGAATGTGGAGGTACAATTGTGAATAAGCAAATTATCGTCACTGGTAAATATATTACGTAAACACGCAATAATACAATTGGCGAACAAAGCTCGTTTTCATTGTTCACTTTCTTATTCTAGCTGCTCATTGCTTTTTTACGAGTGTCGAGTCAAGTGTTTTACGTGCAGATCAAATTACTATACACGTTGGCCGCAATCGTATGAGTGAATCTAACAAAAATCTT
>KE525281.1:113705-132189 GCA_000441895.2 Anopheles sinensis | reverse complement strand
CTTTCCTGAATCGTGTTGTAATGCAGGGGCTTATTAGCGACAAGTGGAGGCAAAGGGGTTGACTGCGGGAATGATTGCGGGAAAGGAGAATCGGAGGGCGGAGGGAGCTACGTTCCGTGCAACGGGAGTGTTTTATTTGTATGCAAAACAAACATACCATACTATGTCAAATGCCCGTCACGCGGGGCACCACCAAACTGATGCGAAAGGGTGCCGGAGAAGGGGGGCAGAAAGGTGAAGGGGTTGCAGAAGGAGGTGCGATTGACGTGGCCAGCGAATGCCGAATGCCGCCTTCGAGCCGACGTCATGCAAGCGACAAAGATCCGCGACCGACCACGATCCATTAGACGGCTGATAATGAACCCATCCGATTAACCCGATTGGAGAGTTGGTCACGGTCCGGTTTGAGACGGGGGTGAACCGGTTCGGGCCGGTTTGGCGAAAAACCGGTCATTTCAACCCGCTTCCGGTGCGCAAATTTATTGGACTTTTTATTGCTTATTGGTTGCCAAAATAACTTCACCACCGTCCACCGCATCAACATTGTCGCCTGAATGGGGGCCACAGTTTCGGTGTCCAAACATGAGTTCGATTTTCACATCGAACGTAGCGAGGCCTATTCAGATAGATCCGGAGGTGATACAAATCCGAGATCCACAAGATTCGAATTCGCATTCAGGCCCCTTGACCCGATGTGCGAATTCTTACTATTTGAGATCTAGAATCCGGTTTCAGATCTCTTGTAATTCAGATCCAGAGAACGGATTCAGGACTCTTGGAATTCAGATCTTCTTCTTAACTGGCTTAACATCCTCAAGAGGGAACTAGGCCTCTCTCCGTAGAGTTTCTGTAACCGAAAGACGGTAAATTCGGTGGTCAGCCGTTCATAATACCGGAGGGTGCCGAACTCGGGATTCGATCCCACTCCTATGGCGTGGTGTTTTCTAGCGTTATCGCTGCGCCATGGGTAACCCCATAGAATTCGGATCTAGAATCGTTACAATCTTCGGTATCAAAATCCGGTACTGAATCCGATATCTTTTGATCTGGAAATGTAATGTTTCGAATACAGAATTGGAATCCCTTCGGATCTTTCCAGGATCCATCACCTGCCACAGCATGGATTCAGATCGAATTTTCGAGGATCGTTGTCAAATCGGATCCGAAACGGCTAGAGCGGATCCCATCAGACATTGGAATTTCTCATCGTCAACTGGAACACAACATTTCCACACCAGCAACATATGTATTGTACTGTCTTCTCCTGCCCAAGTTGCTTCATTCATGCTTGTTTGTGCAAAAACGACGTATAAAACCGGAGAAACTGTTCACTGTTCTGTTTGCCCACCAACAACAAAATCACATGCCGAACTTCGCCAACCGCTGTGGGGCCGGGGGGGCGGTCATGTGTGTGTGGCCCCGGTATAAATAAAGCCGCGGACATGTGCCACATGCTCGGGTATTGCGGGTGTTGTTTAGGTCAGCCAGATAAGCCCCCGCGGGCACTGGAAACACACACCTTATGATTGTTATTATCGTCGCTTATCACGATGGCTTATGCTGTCAGAACCGTCTTCACCCGACCGCGACATGTGTTGTGAAAAGTTGACGAAACGATAAAAGCACGGGGCGCGGGTACACACACACACACACGCGCGCGCGTGCACGAGCGGACCGTAGTAAATCATAAAATTATTTATAATTTTACCACCTACAACACGAACGCCCGAAACGGAACGCGGAACGGCACCGGCAAATTAGTGTGTAAGATAAATATGGAAATTTTTTGGCCATCATAAGAAATCGTTACATCAGAGGATACGGAAGGACGGGACGTTGGGACATGATGCAGCTTTTCGTTTGTTGCGAGGATTAAGTCAACAGTTATTAAAGCCTAATGTATGAAAAGAAATTTTATTTTTTAAACGAATGAACCACTTTGACGCACCTTATGAGAAAGAGAAATAAAAAGAACTGTAAACATTTCAAACGCATCAAAGTTATTTGGTGGGAGTTATTTCCGGAGTGTAGCTTCCGGTTGGTTGATAAATTGTTCTATTTCCACTGACCTCTCCTCGCGGAAAACATGGCCAGAGAAGTGAAGTGCACACATAGGCGCTCCATAGGATCTGTGATGGCCATTTCGTGCGAGACATCATCGAATCACGTGTTTGAGTTCAAACTTTTTTCCTTCCAAATCGTTTTCTTTGATGCTTGAACAGACGTTCAAATAGAAAAAAGACGACGACGACGGCAAGAGTGTTAGATCTCCAAACGAACCATACCAACAGTCGAATGTGGTGACTCGTCAATCTGTCAAAACAGCAAAACCACCGGCCGACAAACAACGGAATCACCACCACCAAACCGTCCAGAAGATTTGACCGGTTTTAGAGGACGCGAAGAGGGAAGCACATCGGAACGAAAAAGAAGATGAAGATATAGTTCGCGCCGTGTCAGAGACCGGAATGTCCACCAGAGTGTTGAAAAATATTGACTTGACCTCGCCACAATCTGAGAGCTGGCGGCTTAGGTCGGGTTTGGAGGATCCCGTCTCTGGCAGGTTCGAGGGAGGTCATGAATGGAAGTCGACGTCGTCGTCGTCGACGTTGTTGTCAGGGATGGTAAATCGAATATGCTATAGGTGATTGAGTGAAGTTTCGCAGGAGTCGCATCACCAAAATGGAGGAATATTTTTAAGATAGAAATCTGTGATACTACAAAAACATTCAAAATTGATGCGGATGATGCTCTACCAAAATCTTCCCATTATCCATTTGTTCCACGACCCGAGTTTGCCTTCCCTGATCGCAACAGTGTCTCTCTAGTCTCTATTGAAATCACTTCAAATGCGACACGCTCCACCGTCGACGGACAACTTCATCCCCATCTGTCAATGTCGCGCTCCGATCTGTCCGTCATCGCCTCGTCGTCAGCTCGCGCTTGTGGCGCTTGTCCGTAGCGTGCGGAATGTCCGTGGCCTTCCCCAGAGCGAGGACACTCGGTTAAGCCATCTTCAAACCCAGGGAATATCCATCGCTCGTGGCGCGCTGCCGATCAACAAAGTTGTTCTCCCCGGTCTTCTCCAAACGGCGATCTTTCCTTTCTTCCTCGACCATTCCTACCCATTGCCCCTTTTCTTCCTCACGCCCGGCCCAAAACCTTTTTGGAACTATTTTTAACGAACTCTTCCATCCATCGAACACATTGGGGAGGGAGAAGAAAAAACACATGGAGGCCTTTAGTGTTTACCGAGCGTTGACAGAGGTCGGTTCACGCGTGTTTCCCGCTCTCCGTTTCTCCCCCCACCGCAAGGAGACAACAGTGACGTCACAAAACAGCCGGGCCAAAAGGGAAGAGATATGGAAAAGTGATTACAACCAACGCGAGGCCGTGTATGCACACTTTAGTATGAAGTGTACGCGCGCTTCATGTTTGTACAACTGACGAGGGTTCCGCGTGTTCGAGTTCGTATTTGGCCGAACACCGTCGCCCAATTTTCCACGTGCCTCCTCCACGCTCCCCCTCCTCGTCAACGAAAGGCTAGTTCCGTTTGGTTAGTGGTCCCGGATGTCGGAAGCCACCGGGGCCAAGGCCAGCATAACGGAGGCCTTTGTTGGGAAGTTTGCGGTGTATGGAAGAAGAGCCGACGCTCGTCTGACGTCACACACTCTAGGCCGTTTTAACTTGGCGCATCTGATGGTTGAAAAGAAAAATAAATAAATGCAAACAAACACCTTTTTTCTGAACTTGTTTCAAACGTGTTTGGAGTAATTTTTTCGTCATCGTGTTGCGTGAAAAAATTTAATCCAAATCAAATAATTAACCACACCGATTCCCAATGGCTTTATCCAATTTAGGTCGACAGCTGATACCTAGCCCCGTGTGGGCCATAAGACAATTTCAAAACTTCTGCTCCATAAAACCCTCGTTGCAGACGATGTAACGATACGCAACCCTCCCTCGCCTTGTTGGGGGAAGAAGAAGGCAAAAGGTTGATTAAATTTTAATTGCCAGTAATTGATTGCTAAAGATTGACTGCCCACCACCCACCACACACACCTACGACCAATTAAGAGCGGGGGTCAACCGGGAACGAGATCAACCGCCCCGAAAGAGGCCTAGAGGGTCGGGCCGCTGGTGGGCAATAATTTCTCATCAAACCCGAGTGCAAACTCGACCCAATATTGGCAGGCGCACCCACGTGAAGATCGGACGTCTGGGGGGCAACGGCATATTGAATTATTGAATCTTGAACTGCGAATTTATGCTCGCCAGAAGAAGCACAAACGTGCACAGCAGACTGGAGCCAGCCTCTCACAAGCTTATCAGTGTAATTGATCAACATTTGCAGCAGAGTTCTGATTGCCGCAACGAGTGCAGTGGTGTTATGAAATCGGTACACTCATCAGACTATTCGCGCAATGACGCACACGTTGTAGCAAATTACCAACAGCAAGCAGCAAGTCTGAATATGTTTAAAATTAAATAAAAGAGATTGAAATCCGGATAAGAGAGTTCTGGTAACACCTATATATTTTTCTCTGGTTCAATCACTATTTCATGCTCTAAAAATAGCCATCGACAAACAAGGATTTATTTATTTTTACTTGTAGTCTCAAATTCAAGTAATACTGAACCGGATGAGTATCAACAAATATTTTTAAAAGAAAGTTTTTTGGAAAATCAAGTGCCTCTGGATGATGTCAAAGGCAGCCTTTATTAAATTGTTGCAACCAAGCGTCGGAAAAATTGAAAATTAAAGATTTTTGGAAGCTTTGTTTTTCTGTAAGGCAACCAACAATTTACTTTATTACTCGCTAACGTTTAAAACAGAAAAGAATAGCCATCTTGGCTTCCAGCACCTATTTTTATCCTTCCTAATCATTTATCTCGTTCACTTAAAATTTAACAAGTGTTTGGTAGAACCAGTCGAGACTCAAGGAACCAAATTGTCTCTTACAAGTGTTCTAGTATCATTTAAATCTTATATTTAAGTTATCCTTAATAACGTATCCTTGGAGGTCTTCAGTTCCAGGTCAAGTGTTGAAGAAGATTAAATGGATCGTAAAATATTTTAAAATATTGGACTTATTTTCGACTTTTGCTATCATCGTTGTCCAATTGAATTCAGGGCAGACTTTCTAAATACGAAGAAAAACGTTTTCCTTAAATCCAAACAAAAAACGAGCAAACTCCGCGGGGTCCTATCAATCATCCGTATGAATCCTTTTCTCTCCAGACAGACACTACCCTCCCACTCTTCCCCCTCTTATCGCAATCGATGCGGTGATTTTCTTTTCTTTACACACCGAAGAGTAACTACCGGGTGTTGCCTTATGGAATGTGTTTGGCGTTTGGTGTTAAAAATGATGTTCCCACCGAAGAAAACATGCTTCGCCAGGGGGCGGCCTTTTTACCGGCGAACAAACATACTACTTCTAGCACATAAACAAACAAACAAACACACAGAATGGAGATATGTGGCCCAGGGACCCCTAAATTAGAATCTTCCATCCCCCGATTGACACCCCCGGAGGAGCTTTGATAATGCCGCGGATAGAGGGAGGGAGAAAAGAGCTAAAAATAGCGCCCCACTGGTCGATGATGCACTTATGGACGAATTATGTTCCCCGCCCCCGGGTGTTACTTACCCTCGCGCGCCTTCAGGTAGACCGTATTGGCCACAATGTTCTCTAATTCCATTAGTTCCAGGTTGGCGGCTTTTTGTTGTCAGAATGGCGACCCGAAATAGAAGCGCCTAGGCGTCGTTCGCTGAAAACCGCCGGCTCGCGGTTTTTTCCTGCTTTGCTACGCGGATTCCTCCGTCGAAGGGGGGTGGAGGAAGGAGGAGGTGCAACGAGCGGATCCAGCTGTCTGCTACGATGGGTGGCACAGCGAAATATCTCGTGTCTTGGTGTCCCGGTCGAGCGCCGTCTGCTGTCCGTTACGTGTGTTCGCTGGGTGTTGGTTTTTACCTTCGAGCGGCCGAAATTCTTTACGCGCCCACGCTGGGCAAATTATTCCGCCGGCCTCTTCTTGGCTTGGCACCCCGCCCCGGGTCCGGTGCGTCTATGGTCAGCCACTAGCCGGTCTTCTTCACGAGTCCGCGAAAACGCGTTCGTGCCGTCTCGCGGTGTGTTGGAGATATTTTTATGTTGCCAACACTTTCACTGACGCTCCAAGCACGAAAAACAACCGGTGCGGCACGGAACGCTCGTTTCTCTCACCCCCCTTGGACACACACACAAACACGCACACACATACACTCACCCCCGTACGAGAGGGTGTGGGATTTTTGCACAGCTTTTCCTTTTTCCTAAATGATAATTATTATTATTTTTCTGTTTCGCTTTCGTTTAAACAAACGAACGGCTAGTAGTCACACACTGGCCGGAACCACTTGAAACCCCGTGTGTTTCGCACGCAATCGCACCCAAACACCCCCCTGGGGGCACACACCGCATGTGCTTCTTGCTTCACTGGAAAAATGGGACCAAAGAAAAACGACCCCGGAACGATCGTACGCGGCGATCGCGAAGACTTGACGAATCTCGGATCCCTTCTTTTCTCGGACCGCACCACTCCACGAGACGTTTCCCGACGGCGGAGCTGAGGAGACGATGATGACGATAATCACGAGAAGATGCAATGTATACACAACTACACGCGCTCGGACGTACACGAAAACACACGGACCCACACACCGACAACCCACTTCCGCCGTACAGGCTGCTGTGCTTCCCCTCTAGTCAGCAGCTGACCACCACCACCACCACCGACTGCTTACGGGCTGGCGACCGGGTTTTAGGCGCGCAAGAAACGGAGCAGATTTATCGGGGGATTCTTTTCCCGCCCGGCCGATCTCATTTGCCGGAGAAATCTGTGCCTTTCTTCTCTTCTTTTCTAGAGTGTTTGCTTCGCGTTGTGCTGCTTCAATAAAGCTTGCCTCTTGCAGGGTTTAAAAGGAATTTCTCGTTCTTCCTCTGAGCTGGTGGCGCAACGATCAATCTTCCGGGCGTACGATCATCGATCTAATCGTGACTCAACATCACGGGGGTGAGCATCTTTCTTTGTCGCTTGCTTGCGTCTTCGGTGAGGTTTTGCACGGTGCTTTTTGGGGCCACTTTACTTTCTCCGTCTCGAGCCGACTGGATGTGCTGGAAAGGAAAGAACGAGGAACAGAATTAGCATGTGAGTTAGGGACTAATCGTAGTGATGAGTGTATATTAAAATAACAATTTTCTTAGCATACTTAGATGTTTCTTGAACTCGCCGTTTGTTATAAAAGATCAATTTACCAACGAATGCGGATATTAAATTCAAATTAAACATTGATTTTCGTAGCATACTGAGATGAATCTCAAAATCGTCGTCGTCGAGCTTTATTTTACCAAACTCTAAACTACTTTACATAACAAGTTTACTGATTGACTATTCAAGTTGTGCATAAATAATGTTTCCCGGATTCACCTTAACCGCACCCGTGACTTCCTAAGGCACCCAAGCACATGGCTATGCACCGAAAAAGGCTCACGTGTGTCGTAGCCATTTCGGTTCAAATTTCCTATTATAATTATTCACATAAACGAGCGTGTGAGGTAAGGTGTGTGTCCATGGTTCCATGACCCCACGGCGGGGCAATCCACCGTCACGCCACGGACTCGAATATCCTTCGGCCCGGTGGATGGGAACGCGGGGGTGAGTTGTATAGTTTGCATGTTTTATGCGGCCACACTACAATGTTCGAAGCAAGCCTGGGTTCGCTTGATAAATCACGAGCCCGAGGAGCCTTACGAGGCCAAACGGTCTACGACGACGAAAAGCCGACCGGCAGTCAATCCAACTTGTGGCAACCCCGGAGTTGCCTCTGCATCGAAAAGTGTTCCGTATAGGGAATGGAGCAGAAAAAAAAGAGACTTCGAACACCGTGCCTCTTCTACGCCGTGAGGAAGGCAGGTTCAGAGATCGTAACATCGGTTGGTACAAGTTGCAATAGTTGCCCTCCACAACAGCGTCACCCTTTTACCCTCTCCACTTTGGTTTACGGGTTGCGACCAATGGCACCGAATGTTGCCGTCAGAACTGGAAACGAACTTGACTGTGGTGGTGGTGGTGGAGGAGGGGTTGGTGGTTGTGTGCTGATTTATCTATTTTTGAAACCTTGTCAAAGTGCCATCCACTCTCGGCGTCGGTGTCGCGGGCCCCCGGGGAGGCCTCTAGCCGTGCAAGCCTGGCGATCGGCGAGAATTAAGCCGTGTGCGAAGATGGGAACGGAACGCGAACTCTAGGCGAACGAACGAAGCGAGTTCACCTCAAGTACTCGACCCGTGAGGGGTTTGTTGCTCCCCAGGTGTGCGGAAAAATTTACGACCAAATCTGTGAGGGTCGTACAAACAGGGCTCAACTTCCAATTCTAGTGCATGGACCGGGTAGTGAAAGTCGCCGGGGTAAGCTAAAACTTTGGAATACATGCGAGAGTGAAGGAATTCTGTTAAAAAGTCAACAATGACCTTTGAACTTGTGAATTGGGGTGTGACTGAATTACCTCTCGAACTCTCAGTAATCCAAAACGCCATGTTACATCTGACGTGAATGAAATATCCATTGCTGGCGACTTCAAACAAGCAAACAGTCCCGGAGAGGGCCTTGTATGGTCCACGCCCCGCCGTCTATCGAGACACAACTCTGTTGACAGATTTCATTCTGTGTCCGGTGACCCGGTTTCTAGCGGATGCTGCCATAGGACTATTGCAGCCCTGAAGTCACATTCACCGTCAAGTTGAGCTCTACACCTTACCGTTTGTGTATCGCACGAGTGTCAATCAATTCTACAAATGGTGGCACAACTCGTAGACCTGGTCAAGCTTTGACGACCCTTGCGGCCCCTTGCGCTCGAGTGGATTGTTTTCAGTCGGAGGTCCCAAAGTCGCTGCTTGGGGCATACACGGCAAACTTCCGGCTCTCGTTGACCGTCGGCGGTGGCACCTTCCGGCATACGGGCGACAAGGAGAAGTGAGCAAAAGGAATTGCCTGACCAAACCGGAGCAACATTTTTCTTGCCATTCGCCATCGGAGGAAGAGTCAACCGTGGCCAACTATCGTGTGCCTCGGCGTACGGTTGGCCAGCCGACGTTAATATGGTCAGTGGCGAATCAATGCAACCAGTTCCGAGGGAGGTTCCTACATGGGGGTATATTAGAAAACCTGTACCAACTTCCATTTCGGTACTACCGGTTGCATACCGGGTACATATACGAATCGCAGCCGTTGCCCACAGGTGAAAGCTAACGAATAAAGACCCCTTAGACACCTCCCAACCGCTCCCAGGTCTGTTTTCCTTCCATCCATCCATCCATTGGCACCTGGTTTAGGGATCTCGTTCGGAGAAGAATCCATCGTTTGGTTCGCTTCAATAACACTCCTAAATAAAAGGCAAACACTCCAATTTCGGAACAAGGCAACGGGAGCAAATTTACGATCGGCCTTTTGAAAATGGGCCACGCACTGTGAAAAGAAGTGTTGCAACTCTCATTAATAAATGTTGATGGTTGCCTTACGGTGGGTTCACTGATGAAGCTACTTGCACTGGCGCAGCAGAAGGACGTTGAATTCAAACTGAGACTCTAATCCGTTCCCATGTGGAGGTTGAACGACGTACACATTTTTAATCTCGCCATTACTTGGCTTGAAGTTGGGGGTGGGATGGAAAACGGAAAAGAGCTCTCATAATAATGAATGAATGGAGATGCGCCGCTTCTAGACAACTCCTGAGAATTGCAGAACGAACCACGCGAAATCCAATGCCGCCATTAAATTAACGAAGAGGCGGTTTTCATTCATCTTCAGAGTAGGAAAATAATTGGAATGCTACGGAAAAACACCCCCCGGCCAGCACCATTCGGTGAAACTTGATCCACCTTTGTGAAAGGTGGAAAAGCTTATTTCAGTGAAGCCAACTTCCATTCCGTGGGAAATCGAAAGGGCGTGCGGAAAATAGAACCAACCACACCGAAATAAATCGAAATCGACGTTTGGGACATTTGCACAAAATTATCATAAATTTACCACGGCCCGTTTCCCGATGGAACGAAATTTCCAGTTCAACTTTTCCAATAACACTGACAGGCGGGGCTTAATTGAAGAATGAAGAAAAACGCTTTCCCCCACACGAAAAGTTCGAACCCAATCGGAAAATGGGCTCCGGTAACAAAAGTTTTCCGACAGAAAGGAATAAAATTTACATGTGCAAGGACAAACAGGATGGGAAAACTTAATTAATGTTTGTGCGCTATTGGTCGTCAGGTCAATCGGCTTTTCGGTATCAACTTTTTGTCAATTCTTTTGACGGGACGATTAGAAATTATTAGTTTCACAATTCAAATTTAAATTTTACGGTGATTAACCACAAACATTTTTCACTTAATTTTTTTGTTTCAGGAGTAGTTTTTTTTTCTGAACAAAACACAAAATTGTCAAAACTACGGAACTGAAACGTCAAACTGGCACCATTCATAACCTCAACTCATGTTCGATCTTGAACAACTTGTTTCGACACTTGCGTGGGGGTGAAGAGTGCGACACACAAGCACCTGAAAGAGATAACGAGTGCAATTTGGTGGCAACCGTCTTGTCTTTGTCGGGCAATTCGTTCACTCTTTCACACACGCAGGCACAGTTGCACATGGAGAATCATTTCTACAACAGATCGAACGTTTTGTTTCCAGTATTTTGCAAACAAAAACAGTATGCACTTTTCAGGAATCATTAACAAACACACACACGCACATCAAGGACGCATAATGAACGAGCAGAAGAATCCCATTAACGACCCCGCAAACGTTCAATAATCACTGAAACCCGCTCGAAGCGAGGGGTGTGGTGAAACGGACAGGAAGCTGAGAGTCCATGATGGAAAAGGGAAATCGGTAGACATTCGGATGAAACGGAGATTTCAGAGACAGAGATTTTTTTTCTTGCTTAATTGTTAGCTCGCAGATTCTTACAAACGGTCACCGATTGTGGCGGCTGCACTAGGCGGGACACTGCACCACTGCACTGCTGCGAAGGATTTTTGTGGACCGTGGGTCGTTTGTGCTGCTGTGTCAAGGGGGAAAATTGGTTCAACGACCGCCGCTTCCGAGCACTACACGCACGAACGACTAGATGAAGACTGTTTCAAGTTTCAACAAATGTTGGCAGTAGTGTTGGCAGAATCGGGATTCGGAAGACCCGAAGATTCGATCCCTTCTAGGGATTCAAATCCCATTTGACGGATTCTAAAGATTTGATTCGATTCCAAGGATTCGAATCTGTTTTGATTTGTTTGCGATTCGAATCTGTTTTGATTTGTTTGGGATTCGTAATTGAGGAGTTCTACCATTATTTTTATCTGACGCAGTGACAATGATTCAGACCAGGACCTGGTTTACATGTTAAGGGTATTTTTGTTCAAATAAAGACTCGACATTGAGAATCGCGATTCATGATGAACAGAACTACTTACAGCGGTGAACCTCACATTGGAAATGTGTGACATGTTTTTATTACGCAAAAAGCGAGTTATCAGTATTGATCTGATTAAAGTTTAGATTAGGATAACCGATTTCCAGACCACCGTTGATTTGTTGATCACCACAACAGTTTGACGGATTGGGACTCAGATTTGGTGATTCGATTGCGAAGCAGAGATTCGATATCCCTATCACTAGAACAAGCCGACAGCACACCTCGACATAAACAAACTTCAAAAACCTTGGTCACAGCCAGAAATAATGGTTGAAATAGTCAATTTGTTGATAACTTTTTAGTTCCTGAACCGATTTGCTCAAGTGACCCCTCAAATGAAAGGTATTTTAAAGACGCGTAACTTTGTCGAAGGTAAAATTTAACCATCGTTTCTTGTTTTAGAGAAAACCGGGGGCCGGGCGAGAGAAGGGCGAAAATCAAAGGAACCTTGGTTTGCGAAGTGGGCTTTTAAAAATCTATTTGCAAATAACTTGTTTGTTTCTCAACCGAATCGGACAAATGACCCCTTAAACGAATGGTCTTGAGAAGACGCGCAATAGAGTGTGAAGTATTACACCAAAAATTGACCATCTTTTCTAGTTTTTCTAGCACTGCTCTCCGGGCGAAGAGAGGAAGATTGTCTCTCTCGATCTCCGAACCGGGTCACAAACACATTTGCAACCGGTACACCAACACATCCGCAAAGCGTGTATGGACACGAACCGGGAAAAAGCGGTTTACCGGTTCGTAGAACAAAACCCGGTATTTTAACAATTTGCGGAAATCGAGAGCGGATTTCGCCGCGTTTTGAGAGCGGCGAAAATGCTGGCTAGTGAGGTAATTCTCGCCCGAACCTGTGAATAAAACAGCTCATCAAAGCCTACGATAGCCCGCCGCATCGGTAATATGATTGAAAACAACTTTATGTAAGTCTACTATTGTCGAATAGTTACTTTAGAAATTGGTTTAATTAGGATTTTCATTAGTTTCGCGTATGACTTGTGAAAAAGTCTGAAGCCTTTGCTCTAAGTGGCCGACCGACCGACGCGGTCGCGGTATGATAAGCATTAACGACTATTTGGCGCGTTGCACAGATCCTTAGTTCGGGGCACTGATCATCCGAAAATCCGCTTTGACACCATATTAACCGCACTCGCAGCGCACCTGTCCTCCGTTCACCTGTTGATTCCCTTTCGATGACCTTCTTTGCTCTTCGCAATGCTTACTAGATTTCCAAGCGAAGGGCCACCTAGCAATGGAGGATCATTACGCTCTAACGTATGTAAAAAAAACCAATTCATAAAATGGACTACGTTTCATCGTCGATACAACCCTCAATTAAAAAGGCCTCATCAAACATCAAACATATTCGCTCCGCGATAAAGCTGAAAGTGCTGGCAAAATAACAAGATGAGTTGCTTCACTATTTTACCCGATCGTGGCGATAGATTCAATTTGAATGTTACTGCTATCACTGCAACGGCACATATTGCCATAACCAAGTCAAAAATAAAACAAAACCAGTAAAAACACGGCAAGTTCGATGGCACATCATGATACGACGGATTGGGATTCGGATTCGGAGATCCGGATCTTAGAATGGATTTGAATCGAAAGATTCGAATCCCTTCAGGGATTTGATTTTCCCATCACTAGTTGGCAGAATCGGGATTTGGAAGACTCGAAGATTTGATCCCTTCACGGATTCGATGGATTTGACTCCCACTTGATTGAAACGAATCAGATTTGATTCGTTTTGGATTCGAATAACGGATCAGAATAACTTCGGCTCAATGAGAATATATTTACTCAGAAAATTTATGATAAAAACATTGTAGAAATATAATTTGCCCATTTTTTTCTAATATCTAGCATGCCAGGTATAGATTCGAAACAGTTATTTGAAATCTGTAATTCAAAAGGGCATTATTTAGTTTTAAAAATTTGAATATCCCAGCTACTCAAACACGTGGGCCAAGCCCCATTTTTAAATCTTATACGTTTAGTTTATTTATTGAAACAAGTCTTTTGAATAGATCATATTTTCTAGCAAGTTGTTTTGCTATTTCTTCTTGCCGTTCAGTCAACATTACAAACATCATACGAATTTTATAAGCATCGCCCGTCTTGCTTATGTGGACACACCGTTACGAGGTGCAGTGGTAACACTCCCAGGACCGGGATAATTTTCTCCACGTAGCTCAATATAGTTGGAGTTCCTGAAAGAAAATGCCAAAATTACCATCTGCATCGAATTTAAAATGCCATTATATTAAACAACCTGTAGAGAACGTAATGCTGTACAATGAACAGCACATCGAAGAGCACGGAGAAAAATCCAAGCCCAAATTTGGCACCATCTCCAAAGATTGAGGCCCAATCATCTGAAATATAGTAAACAGCAACAAATTAGAGGTTTATTTTGTAAAACCTAAATCACCGTAAGTAAACATACCGTAATTATACCCGTTGACTAGCATCTGGAGCATACTGAAGGAACCACCGGTAAAATCCAGCAGGACGTTCCCGATACTCCAACCGACGGTGCTCTTCCGACGATAGTTCAGCACCGCCTGGGGTATATATTTGACGAGCGTAACGGCCAGCTTTATGAAGCTTAAATCATAGAAGAAATCCAACCATTGATACGTCCCAGTTGCTACCAGCACGCCCGATATGAACACCACCAGTCCAAAGACGACCATCAAGGCACGTGCCGTGTACGACACCTTCTGCTGGCCACGCTCGTAGAAGAAACACTGTACGATGATGAGTGTGGTGGCAAATACGGCGTGCAACGAAAACGCCACATCGTTCGCTAGCACCGGAATCAACCCGCGAGGGTTACGCCGTAGGTACTCCTCCTGCACCGAACCGTTCCAGAACAGCGCACAGTTGAACGCTGCGTACATCGTGTGACCAACGAGGTTCAGTGCGAGGTAATCGAACGACAGCCCGACCACGCTGGCACGGGTACGATTTTCCCATATCTGGGGCCAGAAGGACCACGTCCAGGCAAGAAAGTACGCCCACCCGATGGTCGACGAGAGGGTAATAAGCTTCCACGACTTGGCAACCGTCACACGCACGAACGCTTGACTCTGGTCGAGTAGATCGCTCGCCGGAAAGGCGTGTGCCAGCAGGTCAAATATTCCGGCCCGCAGCCCAACGAGCGACACGCGTTCGGACCGATCGATCACGTTGGACGGTATGGGATCGAAATCGATCGACGACGGAATTACTTTTACGTACTCATTACCAGTCGTGACGTTTGTTTGGGTAAAATTAACGGTTACACGCGCCACAAGGGTTCCGTGCAGCCGCAGGGTAACGTTTTGCATTTGCCCCACGATAACCGTTGCATCTTGGGGGCCAATTTGTAGGTACGCCTGTTTTGTAGGGTTGGTTTGAGCTGAAGTAGTAGATGCTGAAAGGAATAACGTAGAAATAGGTAAGAATTGTTTTACAGAATACCGCACTGATTGTAGGTTTTACCTATAAAAAGTAGTCCAATGGTCCAGGATACTGTGAGGTAGGAAAGGAAGATAAATAAATATTTAAAAACTTGAACTTGAATATCACATCAACTATTAAATCTTTCTTTCGATACACCCATAATAATAGCAAATCGAGCCCAATTTTTGACTTAAAACTATGAAAACGTTAATTTATTTCATGTCTATCGTTAAAATTGGCGACCTGGTCCGAACGACGGACCCGAATATCCGATCTATCTTAATCAGCTAGCATAACAAAATCACTTTCAAAAGAAGTGAGCATCTATTGGCATCTCGTAGTCAAATGCCGCTGGGTCGCGCCTGAGCCTTTTGCTTTTGGTTCGCTGGATCACTTCCGGGTGTCCATTTTGTGCGACGCTGGCACCGAACGAACCAATATCATCACAGAATCTCACCAAAGGCTTGCACAGTCAGTGTATGGCAACGATTGTGTGAGCAATCGAAAGAAAAAACAAACAAACAAATATCTAAATATCTAGTCGCGTACTAGAGAAGTAAGAGAAAGATGAAGAGAGAACGGGGTCTCGGATGTACGTTGTCTACGGCAAACTGTCCTTGCTGCCACCGTTACTGGCGGTGGTGGTGGTGGCCGTGGAGGATTCCTCCTGCAAATTTTTCGCGTCCTTCGCATTCCTGCAATAGAAGGGAGATGTTAGTGATTGCACATGAAAAGATCGTCCATATTCTATCTGATAGCTCGAAAATTTAGGTTTTAGAAATCGAACAGCGAAGAAGAAAGCCAATAGAAAGCAAAGTGTACAAAGAGTTAGAATGTAGTAGAGTTTTCGACAAACCAGTGTTTTCATGCGCTGTTGCTGTGTGGAGTGTGTTAATATTTTTCTCTGTAAATCCATTGTTTTTTTAATGGCACGTTTCTCTGTTCGAGCACGTGTATAGTTTAATTTTGTAGTGACGGTTGCCGTTTGAACGGTAGTGTGTGTGTTTTTTGTTGTACTTTGTTGTTGTTAACGGGTGTTGTTATTCGGTGTCAGTACTGGTAATGGCATGCGGTTGTTTGAGCAATGTTTCTAGGTTAGATTCGATCGGATCAATCCGTTTTTTCGGTGTTCTGCAAAAATAGGGAACGGGATGTACAAAAAAAAAGTGTACGGTTTAGACAAATACAAAATGGGTTTAAAATGTTGTTGGTGGGAGTTTTGAGTGAATTAGCGCTGCATTAGCGAGACGGGCAATCATGCACCACATCCCAAGGGTGCCTCTCATACCTGTACAGAACGTAATGTTGCACGATGAAAAGAATATCGAACAGCACCGAGAACAGCCCGAGCCCGAACTTGGTCGGATCGCCAAAGATCGATGCCCAATCATCTACGTAAATAGAAGATGGAGACAAGGTTAATGAGGAACGGTTTTCTTATGTCTCCGGTTCACTTTCTTCTCACCATAATTGTAACCATTTAGAAGCATCTGCAACATGCTCAGCATTCCGCCGGTAAAGTCAAGCAGAACGTTCTCAATGCTCCACCCGACGGTGCTCTTCCGCCGGAAGTTTAGCACCGCCTGTGGCACGTACTTGATCAGCGTCACCGAGAGCTTGATGTAGCTCAGCACATACAAGAAGTCGAGCCAGTGGAACGTTTCGGTGCCGACCAGAATGCCGGCGGTTATGATGACGATAACGAAAACTCCGATGATAGCCCATGCAATGCGGGACACTTTTTGCTCTCCACGCTGTAAAGATTGTGTAACATTTGGATAAGTGGGATGCTCTCCATCGAATAAAAGTTCAATTGCGTGCCAACCTCATAGATGAAACACTGTGCCACCGTCAGCAGCGTGGCGAGTGTGGCGTGTATGGAGAACGCCACATCGTTCGACAGCACCGGGTTAAGGCCACGCGGGTTCCGATCGAGGTACTCCTGCTCGATGTACCCACTCCAGAAGAGCGCACAGTTGAACGCGGCGTACACCGAGTGTCCGACGAGATTCAGCGTGAGAAAGTCGAACGAAAGTCCGACCACACTCTGCCGCCGGTAGTTGATGATCATCTGTGGCCAAAAGGATACCGTCCAGGCGGCGAAATAGATCCATCCGATCACATTGGAGACGACGATGATGGTCTGTGAGTTGGCGACGGTTACGCGAATAAAAGCGGCCGCATCGTCGATCAGTCCGGTCGGTACAACGGCGGCCGTTAGGTCGAACTGACCGGGCGACACACCGAGGAGCGTGATCTCGTAGCTACTGTCGACGTAGCCACCCGAGGACGAGGGCGCCTTTATTTCCACGCTGGTCGGGTTCACCTGCAGGTAGTTTTCGTGTTCGGAGGAAAAGTTCAGCCGGACGTCTTGTGCTAGTGGACCACGCACTTTTGCGAAAATTTCACTCCGCTCGCCCACGATCACGGTCACATCCTGTGGGTCCAGCACGACTGTCGCACCGATCGTTGTTTGGGCGTCGCTGAGATTGCTTCCGGCGAGGAGCACACCAAGGCAGAGAGCTACCGCCGTAATTAGAGCCGCCATTCTCAGTCGGTGGCAGCGAACGTTCTGCGAATGCACGACCTGCAAAGTACGATTGATAGGTATTAAACTCCATACACTTGTTGACCGTCCCCGTGCACTTTCTCTTGCGTAACCGAGCTAATTTATCCATCCTTGAGGCGTCATTTGTGGATGCAATTTTGACACGCTCACCTTTCCCCCGCTCTCAGCGTTAATCCTTTTGCGATCGGTTTTGGAAAACAAATTCAATTCAAATCTCCTTTTACAACGGGACGCGCGAATGACATCGACCACGTGCCGCAACTGCGCGCTACCACGGTCGGCGTCGAACTCATCGGAATATTCATAACGCACCCGGTGCGATGCGATGGCCATCATCACGCTACACTTTCAAACCATCTCGTCAACCCGAGGAGGCCGCGGTTGTTGGTTCGTGCTGGCGAAAGTTGGCGCCAGGAGGAGAGCCGCGGCTCGGTTCGCCTCAAAAACAAAAAACTCGTTGCCTGATCGGCAGGGGGATTTTTCAAATTGCGTGATTCCCACCAGCATCGAAAATACCGGCTCAACCGCCTTCAACTAGCCTTCCCAAGCAAATCCTGTTGATCTTCGGCGTCGGCGGTAAACCGCTGACACTCGAGCCTCTACATACTCGATACTTGCGGTGGTGATCTTCGTCAGGCGAAACACGCACCGTGGGTGCCACCTTGAACCGAAGGCGTACAAACCGGGGCCGGTGTTTGGCAAACCAGCAGCAGCACCAGCAGCTCACCGAACCGGTGTAGATAAAGTTTCTAAACTTTTGCGGGCACGCTCCGGGTAAGAATAATGACCACGACGTAACGGAAGGAAACGCGAAAGGTCACGCTGCCTGCCAATAGGGGCGATCATGAAATCGTCGCTTCGTTTTAGCGGTCGCCTAGGATACTCATTTATTCATTTCAGTCGCTAAAGGTTCATTATAATGAACAGATGAGCTCCCTTAGCGACTGATGA
>KE525281.1:95574-109637 GCA_000441895.2 Anopheles sinensis | reverse complement strand
GCCATTGGTTTTTTCGGCATCTCTGGTTCGGCAAGTTTTTGGTGAACTCAAACATGGCGTGGTACTTTTATTTCCCTCACGTTTTCTACCGTGGGTCGCGTGCCGTTCGTTTCATTTCTTTTCGCTCCGATTCGATCGATTGTTGTCATACGTGTTGCATAACGAGAGGGAAACGCGAATCCGCAAAAAAAAAAACCCAACCTCAACCCCGCGATACAGTGTTGGCACTGAAACAACAGAACTGACCCTGGACCGACCGGCACCGGTTATTATTTTTCCTTCTCTCTACTCCTCGATCGTTTCGATCGCACGGTGAACGGATCGCTCCGGAGGCTGGACAAGCAGTAGGGCAAAGGGTTACCTGAGTGACGGGTGGATGGAGAAAGGACGGCCGGTAGACAGGAGATACAGGGTGGCATTGAAGTGCCCCCGGGGATGCCTTGAACAAGGAAAAGTGAAGCACGTAAAGCGTCTACATGTGGAGCACGTTGGTGATATGTGAGTTCATTCAGAAAATCAAACTGGTCCTTGGCATCCCCGGGAGGAGATGGAAAAACTGGACAACTCCTGAGAGAACGGCTTACCGATAAGGCCCTGGATGGAGTTGAGGGAAAAGAAACCGGAACCGATCTCCAAATCTGGACACGGAGAGGTTTGTTACGTCTGCACCGGTTCGCCGTATCAGCTCGGACAAGCGTTTGGAATGGCAAGGAGAGGCCTTGTCCCTGAACTTAACCCACAGCCCTCGAGAACGCCCTGCGACTCGTGAGGTATTTCAGCTATTTCTCTGTCCACTACGAACGGTTTGCTTCCGAGTGATCCTTTCGAATTTTGTTAACGGTTGGCCTCAAGTTGTATTAATGTATTCCTATCCCTTCCCAACGGATTTCGCGAGCTGACGCGAGATAGTTACGTACCGATCGATTTACACCTGAGTGGACGTTTGGGTTTCTGCTCGTTGCCTGTCCTCGACGGAATTTGACGGAGGCTCTCGACACACTTGCTATTAAAACCAACACACACAAACGCACGCGAACTAGGAAGGTCTTGCACGGTCCGCCCAGAACGGAACACACGGCCGGCCAAGTAGGGAATGCGAAAACCGTGCGCCAACTGTGCGCCTTAAATACTGCGCCCCAAGCCGGACGCGAGCTCGCACACACTTGCACCGCGAACGCACACTTGGCTCCCGTCCCATGTGTGTGTTGTGTGACGCGAACAATTCATCTCTTGATTGATCAGTGTGCGCTCGCGCGGACGCGCGCCCGTCCGACTCCACATCCGACCCCGCGGTCCTTCATCCGATCTCCATCGATAACCGTCGGAGTCAATTACGATCGCTGGGTGCGATTGGGAAGTTGCATGACGGCAGGCAATTCGCCAAATCAGCGTCCGCCCCGTTCGGTGTATGTGTGTGACCGCGGTTGGCGGCGGGAAGCCTACAACTTGGTGGCCTCCCAAGAAGTGGGCTCAACGACCGGCCCGGTTCGGCCGGCCTGAATTGAAACGTCGCGGTCGAAAGGGCGTCGTTTCGTCTTGCGCCTCTATTCCACTAAATCAAAGTTCCCTAGTTCCCGGGACCGGAGGACATCCGATCCCGATGTTGGCAATAGTTTTGAGGACCCCATATCAAATTACCTCGAGTGTCACGTGGATATTCAAACCCGTAATGGGATTACAACTGAACGGAACAATTTAAAGTAGGGCTCAACCGTTTCGTTCCAACGGCGTGTAATTAAGAAGGAATTATAGCTCCTCACTGCCCTACTTATCCGTTTTCCCGGAAGGTTAGAATTCATTTAAACTATACTTAGTGTAGACACGTGTCGCTCAAGAAACTAACGTTGTTGATTATTGAAATGACCAGTCGCTCCCTCTGCAGAAAGTATGATTGATGTCTTTGAGGAACTATTGTCTTGTAAGATACCTCTCGATGATTAGATAACGCGTTATTGAGATCCTAATAGCTCTTTAAAGATGATATGATTTTGTTCAAAAAGACGTCTAACGGAAGGGTCATATTATAATTGCATTTGCCCAATGAAGATAATGATGGCGCATCTTTTTAATAGTACACATCGCATGGAAAATACGATAAAAATTTCCCTACCTATGTGATGTTTGCGCACGTGCCAGCCGTTCAAAAAGGGCGGAAAGTACAAGCATGCATTTTATTTCCAATCATAGCGTGAATCGAATAATTTCCGTAGCAAACTACCGAGTCAATAAAAAACAAGTCAAGTTAATTTCAAACAAATAACCCACACTCGTTGTACATTGGGGTGACTTGCAATAGCACTTCTTTTCCGAGGACGTTGACTCTCTAGCGAGCATGGACTGCATTACTCATTACAAAGGTTTAGCTTTATGCGTTATCACGGTCGCCACTTGAAGGGCGGCTGTTTTCGGGGCGGAAACTGATGATGCCATGTATTGGTGCAGATTCATCCCCATTACGTTCGGCGAAAACCAGTGCTGAACCAATCTTGAGACACAATTGCGTCACACTTTTTCTCACATCCTCGAATCAACGGAGCGCGATGACGATCTCGAACTGAAAAACGGGGTAGATCTCGAACCGACACGCCATCAGGTAAATGGTGGCCATGCATTGTCTGCATATCGAAAAACGGAATCACCGACAACACGACTGCTTCGGTGGCTGGAAGCAAGATAAGGAGCCACTATCAGCATATTTCGGCTGCGCGAAAGGTGCCAGGTAGCCACGTGGGCCGAAGTGCAGTTCCGATCACCTTATAGGAAAACTCTCGTGCGGCGTGCAATGTTACTGAAACAACTCTATCTCGACGAGCCAACAGCTGATTTGCCGGTGCCTGTAATGACTATACATGCGGGAGGCTCGTTCAGCAGCTGTAATCACATCGGTTCGGTTTCAAGGTGTTGTCGTCGACAACGTCTCGCGATCGCCGTCCGACCGACCGGAAAATGGAGATTATTCGCAGCGATAGCCCATCTCGTTTCAGCCCGTTGCCTGGGGCTTTTTCTTTACGTAATGAAAAGTGCTAAGGGTATTTCCCCCCCACACATGATCGTCCCAATTCCAACCTGCCACTCGGTTCTGCACGCCAACTAGACTCCGTTCTCGACTGCTGCTCGGCTGTTCTACTTTACCGAATTTTACGGTCAGAAAACGGTTGTTTGCACCCGAACGCAACGCTAACGATTGACTAATTTCGATACGGTCTGCCCGCAGCGGCAGAACCTCGTGACGGTGCGGCGACGTCGATGAAGTCGGAAGGAACGAGCGAATCGCGTAGGGCTGTTTGATAAAATAAAAAGTAAATAAAAAAAATAAAGTGTGAAAACCTGCGGCCTGTTGGGCAACCGCCGTGCTTTGATTCATTTATCGCCGCAACGACACGCCGCCGGGACAGACAAAAATACTGATTGAGACAAAAGGTGCCGTTTCATCAGATATCGTTTTCGAAATGTAAAACGATTCAAAATAGACGCCTTGAGAAAAAAAAATCTACAAATGTCCCAGCCGTTGATAAAAACTTTTTGATCAAAATTTTATCTAATCAAAACGTGACCGTACCCAAGGTTGTATGTGTCCGGGTCGGGTGCGCACGCATTTCCAGAGGACCCCCACTAAAGCAAGGCCCCAAAGGGGGGAAGGAGTGATATGAAAACTGACCTTAAATAAAGAAAGTGCACGGAAAAACATGATGCATTGATATCGTACTTACCATCGTTGCTGCGCCACTGCAGAGAAGCATAAACTCATTGTACACTGTTGTGCACGCTACGGATCATTCCAGCCACCCCAACCTCCTCGAGACGGAGCCATCGTCGTCGCCGGCACCAATTTATTCTGATTGGCAGACGCGAGACGCAACGATACGCAACGTTTACGATTTTGATTAAAGGCAGAGCTGCTACTTTTGGGGGAGTTTCGCGTGTCGCTGCACCAGGGAAGTGCACCAAGGAACCGAACTAAAAATAAATCACGCGATCACGAACCGCATGGGGTCGTACGGCTGGTGCGTACCGCTTTTCCACGCCGAAGTTTGTGGTGGTGCAGATGAGAAGATGGCATTGGGGATAGTGAGAAGATGAAGATCCTTTGCCATCCGAAAGCTGTAAGCCAACGATCGCTAGGGAAGTTCTCTCGCGTAAGCATGACTTGACAGAACCGCGTTGATCGCGAAAAAACCCGCCGATGTGAATCATGACGATTTCGTATTATTAGGAAGCGAATGACGAAACGGGTCGCCTCAAAACATCATATTAATAACTACAATTGCATCACGAACACTACGACGGCACTTTGACTGCTACATTCGGTCGCATACAAACCATCGTTTGATTTGCATTTTCAGAACGGACTGATTTTTGCAAGAACACTTACCGACGCTGCAGGTCGCCATTGTTGGAATCGTTAGTGCTAATCACGCGATAATTAAACGTACTGGAAGGTTTTAGTTTTACTTGCTACTTGTTAAGAAAGAACACATAGCACTTAATAGCTAAAGATGTTTAAATTTCAACGAGATACACCTCCTTTTCGATAGTTTTATTCACGTTATCATTGGAGGCGGTCTGCTTCATTGTAAACAAAAACAAACACAATTTTTTTTTTGTTTTCTTCAGCTGACATTTGTCAGCTGATCACTGCTCGACTGCAGGAGCATATTTTCATTCAGCGGGATTCGAGCAGCTGCAATACGCTGAATGCGTGCGATTTTATTTCCATGATTTCATTTGACCAACAGATCAAAACAAATTTAGGAAAAAAAAATTCAGATCGAAAGTTTATTCAAGTGTTTTTCGCTCATCTAAATACCAGGCAAGGTATCAAATTGAAGAAACACAATCAAATAGGTCACGATTGTTCCACAGCTCTGAAAATAGAGAAGCACATTAGGAAAATTATTGGTGATGGCATCATTTTTAAACTTACCGCATAAATTAAATTAAAGTTCAAGTTGAAGGCATGAAGTATTCTGAACTTGGGTCTGTGCTCGGAAGTGTACAAACAGAAACAGGATAACATATATTTTGTATCTTCATCACTGCTGTGCATGTTGCCAATCGCGCATAGGTGGTTTTCAAATGATTGCAACGCCGCATCCGTTGCTACGCAAAGGCCAATCAAAAGCATGTCGTTGACGGCGAAGGGAAGCACCCACGTTGCCAACATAGATATAATAGTTCCAACACTAACCATTTGCAACCGATACATGCGAACAGCGAAGTAGAGTCTATCGGTTAGGATTAAAAAGTGTTCGAAAAACATTAACAGCAATCCCCAACCGTAGATGGCACAGAAATTGTCGATCATTTGGCCAAGATGCCGATGCAGCTGTATGATTGATCGTAGTTTCTGTTCGCTCATGCCTTGGAGGGGAAACTTCTTTTGCAATTCTACGACCAACATTCGTAATATCATCGCGAACAAAGCAAAGGATAAGGAAATAGCTGTTTCCGATAAATAGGCGTATATTCGCATGGTGTAAATAATATAATGATTTATACTATTTACGAATAGGATAGGTGATGTAATTACTACTACTGTCAACACGATTGCATAAGCGATAAACATGTACAAAAACCATATCCAAAATATTTGAAAAGAACGTTTGGTGTCAATTACACAATTGTGCTCGGTGTACGCAATTTGCACTTTCTCAAACACTTTCTCCCATGATTGTTTCAATGTACGCTGCGAATTTCGTATGGAAGTGAAAGTTATGATAAGAACGTTGAATGCTATGGTAACTACCGTCTCTACAATGATAAAGTAAATAAAAAGTGCAACATTGCCAGCTAAAGAACGAGAGAAGAAAAATTGGATGTTGAAAAGGTTAGTATGATATATCGGTAATATTTTTAAGCGTAAGAATTTACTTTTAGGCCGATTTGCAACAGCTGATTCATTTCTGTTCAGTATGAACCACATGCTGACCAACATTAATATGGTTAAAGTCAAAATAGCTAGCATGGGAGACGCACTACTGACTCTAATTTTTCCGTACTGGTCCATGGTTAACGAACAAACACCAAAAACACGCTGTAGCCGCAACGTCCAACGGAATCGATCCATAAGCAGACGGGTTTGGTTATGATGAAGAGGACGTAGCATAATTGCTTGAAGTTGTCTGCAGAACAATAGCAGGAGACAACTAGTACCGAACTGAATGTATTGGCATTGACGGTGTTCGAGTAATTGATTAGCAGAGAACATCAATTGATGTTAATTATTAATTTGTCGGGGACAGTCGATTGAATAGGTCAAGGATTCATGGTTACTCAATCATAAATAAGCGGAAGCAAAACTTGCGTTACATCATCTAAATTAATAAAAGTTTACAGAACTGTTCACCTAAATTCTCGAGAACTACTTCAACCATTATCGTTATCCATCTCAACATGTGGACGACTTGGTTTGTCTAGAAGAGTTAACTGATCATATTTACTACTATGCTATTGTTATAAGCATTATTTATTAATTAAAATAAAGTTGAACAGAGTTTAAAGTATCATAATAATTAAAAATCCATCAATTAAGATTTGAATATTCTATTTCGAGCAGTAATAACCGTCGCACAACAGATCATTCAAAAAACTGTTATACGACAAATCAACTGATATACTGTCAAATGGAACGTAGCACAGATCTGATGTAAACAAAAATAGCGTAATTTTATTTAGTTTTCAGTGATAAATTGCCGAGAGCAGTAAGTTTCGCAAAATGTCCATGCAAATAACGTGTTTATTGCCACGTTTGGCTCCGTGGACCAGCTTTGCCATGAAAAGAAGTCTTTCATCAAACACAGCAGCTATCGTGAAGGTGCATCGAAGTATTTATGCTCGTCGGTATCCCACGATGATGGTGCTACCGAATGGTGCTACGATCAACATCAACTACCACGAGCCAAGACGAATTATCAAGGTAATTCTTCGTTGTTAGTGCAAAGCATCTGGTCATCCTTTCAGTTAATGATTCTGTTGCCTTATTTTAGCTTCCACTTGACTTGAGCCTTCTTTCGGAAGCGGAGAGGAAAGCCCGTATCGAGAAACGCAAACCAAAGCAAAAGATCCGGATCGAGGACGATGTTGAGGATACGTTCAACGCCAACAAGTACTTGAAGTACATGAAAAAGAAATAGGCCTTGCATTGCTGCTAGAAAATAGTTGTAAATAAAACTACGTAGTGAAAACTGATTTGCACGATTGAAAATAAAATCATGTGGAAAGTAAACGATTTGTCGGTTGCTATTGTTGTGTTCCTTTTGATAAGAGTTGCTGTTGTGATATAAAACGAATAAAATCAATACGTATAAATCATCATACGTATTTTTTAAAAATTATAGAAATAAAACTTCGAAGCATTTTCGAATCACGAGCTTGCGCTAGTGGTGGGAAATCTGGAGCGCACCAATGGCTCCGGAACTGGCTCCGGGAATCGAACTGGGAAATTTACCGATTGCGCGACAGCTGGACTAATGTCTCTGGTAGCGAGCTTAGAAAGGGAAACCCTCACTCTTTCCGAAACTCCGATGGAGCTCGGAGCTGTGAGGCGGTAGTTTTACGATGTCTTTTCATTTTCGTGCCAAAGAACCTGTCCGCTATTGCGCGGAGCTGGGTTCATCATCTTCTAGGAACGGATCGTTCCAGGTAGGTGCTTCACCGAACTCGCAACACTACTACCGACTGTCAGTTAAAAAGAGACTTTCGTGTGGAACAGTCGACAAGTAAACCCCGAGACGTATTAAAACATTTCCAGTTGAAATGGTAAAAAACAATTCGAGCATTGTTTACAGTGCCAGTGAAAGGCGAAAAGAAAGTGTTTGATTTGATTAATTAAACTGTTTTGTGAATATTTCGCTGCGTCAAGTTATGATTTGTGCTCGATGCAAGTGTCCAACCATTCCGAGGCATTGCGGAATGGGAAAACTCTACGGATGGTCAATGAAATGGATTGTATTTAAATAGCAGCTTCCCCAAGCGAGCTGTAAAATTGTGTTGTGGATTACAGTATTTCGGGAATTGTTGTTAAATTGTATCAACAGTCAAGGCGCAACACCGATAATGCTACGCATCCGATGTCGGACATTTTAGAAATCAGAAGGAAAATTGTTTCTTAGCAGCTTTTACTGTTTTTAACTTTTTAGGCATACCTTGCACTAGTTGTGAAAGAAAGTTTGGTAAAATATTTCCCATTCTTCCTTTACTGTTGCTTACAAACTTGTTAGATTGTGAAAAGAGTGTGCGGGGTGGAAGGGAAGGGATGGTTTTTTGTTGTGTATACAATTTGTGCAACGGAATGCCATAACAATGTTTGCCTTAGCTCTAGTGGTCAGTGCGGGGAATGGTCTCAAAACTACGCCAAAAGTCGTCACTGAAACTGTACCTTGCAGTGAACGAAAAGTAATGAAGAAATGTGGTACACGATATTTAGTGAGAAGTTTCTTTTGCAGCCACACAAAACCAAAATGGTTCGCTCGGGAGATGCAGCAAATTGGGAGCAGAAAAACGAAATACAATTCATCGCTGTATCGCTTTTGTAGTTGTGCTTGAAGTGCGTCGCTGCTCGTTTTCTTTTTTGCCGTCTCGGTTGCTTTGGTTTGGTTTGTATCGGTATGTGAGGGTGTTGCATCCGACCGAGCAGCCAAGGTGCAGTTGGCCGAATGCACTGGGCACAGGGACAAGTGCACCGAAATTGTGCGTTCGTGAGCAATTATTTGGGCTGCGGGTGCCATGAGTGATAAGTGCGTAAACTGTGTGGCCACGAGTAGATGCGGGTTGGAGGACAATCCACACGGGGAGGACGAACCCTACCGAAGAGACGAAATACAGAAGAATGGCGAAAAAAAACCGAACTGCCAAACTGGTTTCCGCAGGATTACAGCATCGCTCCGTCGTAATCACGTGCGGTGAAAAGGAATGGCACCTCCATTCGGCCATTACTGTTTATGCGTCCCGGGGATCGAAGAACGCAGGCACTGCTCCCGACGAGGAGCCATGCTGCGAGAGAGAGCGAGCTCGGTTGGAGCCTGATGAGCCGAGAGAAAGATCTGCACGGTCGCGTCAAGGCGCAGGAAAATGGCGAGAAAATGTCGTCTCCCCAGCCCAGGACGCCAGAGGATATCCTTATCGGGGGTCAGAGTGGGAGGATGCGGTGGTAAATGTCAGATTGTTGTTTACAGTTTCGTTCTCCAAGCGGCTTAGAAGGAGAGCATTGGAGATGCTGCGACATGATGATGGCGACATGTCTCGGCTCATCGGCCAACTGCATTTGGAGTGTTATTTATAGAATGCGTTCCAACGAGAACATTCAAACCGCGGTGCACAGATGCTTCTTGAATGCTGTGGTTGGGGAAGGAAAAATGGATCCTCCTTCGGAACTATTTCCCCGTTTCATCCATCACGCTTTTCCAACGTAAAACCGTAATCGTAAACCCCCCAACAATTTATTGGATTTTACTGTGGGAGTTTTAGGTCCCCCTCTTCTTTTCCCATCCCTGGGGAAAGATGTCCCGGTTGCCTGGGAAGCCGAATTCCACTGCTCGATGGGGCTATCTTTCCGCTGCCATGGGATCGTAGATCGCTATCCGGTCGCAGCATCCGGCTTTTGGCGAGATTTACGTCAAATGCATCACACGCAGGAGATATGTCCACATCCAAAAACGGCCGGAATTCGGGAATGCCGGGGCGTTGCTTCCCCCGCACTGCGATTGGTACGGAAACCTTTCTTCTTTTAATTAGAATGTTGTACGAAACAGAACGGCTGTCGGGAAGGTAGCCAAGAAGTCGAGATGATGCTGCTTCCTGCTGCCAAAAAACAAATGCCCGTGGATGAACGGTCATCTGACAGCGGTGGATTTGGAACGCCGATTGATGACGGTGTTTATTTGGGAACATCCGTTCGGGTAAGCCGTGCCTTCCTCTTTCGGCATGAATGGTGGTGTTGTCTGAAAACGCGAATGAAAAATAAAGTATCCGGACGAAGCTGAGAAAACACATGTGAAGTCGTCTTTTCTTTGACGATTTTCCTTGGTTCGATCGAATAAACCCTACTAGGAAGATGATCATTTTAAGAAACCGTTCCAACGTTTAGTCATATGATGGACATTTTGAAGTAGTTTTACTTCCATCTTTTTGGTTGGTCTTGTACGTAACGTTTGCTGCATGGTAACGTCATTCATTGATGCACCTCAAGCCGGCTATTGGGAGTTTGCCAGCTCTGGTCTTTAATTATAAATCTTTCACTTCGAAATACGGCCGTTGATTCATATATCCTACTAGGGGCTCAAGATCGCTTGCCAACTCTCGCCCGGTGAAGAATATTTTATTTACCATCCCTGGTCGTGGTTCAGCAACTGAGAGGAACGTTAATAAAACGACGATTCCGACCGCAACTCGAGTGTTTACTGGGCGCTTTGTGGTGGAGAATAAACAGACGAATTGTACCAACTTTAGAAAAACAATCAAACGGCTTGTTGACGTGGTTCCCGTAAACAGCTGCGCTGTTTGTGTTGATTCACTTTTCTCGATTAGACCTTGATCTTTACCGGGTGACAAAAACATATCGCTCTACGAAAGCTGGGGCGCCCGAAAACCCGATCGAAAGATCGAAGCACTAGTTTGATATGTTGTTCCACTTTGATAGAAAAATAAGACGCGTCCTTGAGAACTGGAACAGAACCAACACCGTGTGCCACATATCACCGAGGGCGAAAAAAAGGTCGACCAAGTTGATCTTCACCAATTACCAGCGGGGACAGTATGTTGAAAACACTTTGACCCCATCCTTCTCCCCTGCGGCATCCATAAACTTGTATGTCGTGGCGTAGTTGTTTTTTGGGAACTTTCCTGTCCAACAGCTGGACGATGGACGACGGTCTTATCTTATCGCCGGTTGGTTGTGTGTCACATTGCTTCGCCGCGGAATGCCATTTGTCACATCGTGCCCCATGAAGCGTGTGGTTGCCCGTGTTCATTTCCCAAAAACCCCGTTACCAGTGCAATCGAGCAACCCGATAACGTTCGCACCGAGTCCGGGACGATGACGATAGCGAAATCGTGATAAGAGCATACGCATAAAGCGCTACGAAAACAGAAGGGAACCCAATGGCGCTGATTGGCAGCTTCCAGTTGGGTCTGTCTGTCATGCGGCCAGGAGATCTGTTCGTTGCACTATGGGTTTAGAGATTCCCAAAAAGAAGGAAATTTATTGAAAATCACTGAATTATTGTACGCTTCCATTTCGTGTACGACCTCAAGACATGTAGTAAATTATAAAAAAATTAAAGAAAGATAAATTTGTATTCCTTCAAGTTTACCATCGGAAAGAGCCATGTCTCATAAGATTTTCTCCATAATTTGTATTTTCCACAAACTAATCTACGGTTACCGTTAAATTCACTAATTTCTATTCTTTCTCTTAGTCCCAAAAATAAGGAATTCTACAAAGCACTAGGGTACTTATGGGTTTTTACCGCATATCACATGCTGTGAACAACATTGTGAAAAGTTTTTCTACGGCATGATTTTTATTTTGCTGACCTTCATTCACATTTTTTTGATTTTTTCTTGACGATAAGTATTTATGATCAGGTGGACGGGTAATATGAAGCCTGGATTACCAGAGTTGGAATAGACGGAGTTTATATTGGAGTTTTTTTTCAATTTTTCGAAGCAATAACATTTCTTCTAAAAGTATCCTTAGTAACTTTTTTTTAAATTGCTAGCTGGAAATAAATAAAATAAAAATGCTTTTTTCGCCAGCATCTGACCGCAATGGACCATAGTGTCAAGGCGTTACGGTGCCGTTTTGCCCCTCAACACCTGTTTCGATCGCTCTCGACGACACAGGCAGAACGAATCTTATCGTGACTGACGCGGTTCCAAGATGTCGTGACTCCGTACCAACGATGGAGTCGGCTTTTGTGTGCAGATTTTGGTTCCGCGCCGGCCAGTCGGAAGCGGACACTTTCGCCGTAAACACTGTAACGCCGCATAACGATCGCACGTCGTGCGTGCGTTCGTTCGTTCATTCGGAAGCGGAAGAAGCGTGAAACACTTTCTTTCGGCCCGTGCTGTATTTTGGGGTGGTTTTTCGTTAACATTTCGCTACCGCAGTTTAAATCTTGCGTGCGACATTTCTAAAAAAACCCCCACCTCCAGCTACCGATCGCCGCTCTTTCCGCGTTATGTTAACCATCCCCTCCTCCTATATACTGGCTGAAACCTAAATCTTTCCACTTCCAAACCAACAGGTAGCCAAACATAGCGACCCGTAGCGGTTGTGGAAGGAGAAACCCCATTCTTGACAGCGCGCGAGACCAGAGTGAAATGGTTCCCAAATAATGTTTCGGTAGTGGACGCTGGTGGAAAACTAAACCGCGGGCAGCCGGGAGATCAATTCATTCGATCGGGTATCCCTTGCCAGTGCAGGTCGGGAAATCGTCGGTCGGGTCGGTTTTCAGTTTATAGTTTTTAAAGGTTTTCGAGTTTCACCAAAAGTGTCAAAACCAAACCGCGGCCTGATCGAGTGGAGTGTAGAAGAGTGATTATCGAGTGAGAAGTGGATCGGTTTTTTAGTAGCTCGGATTACGAGAGGAGAAGCCCCAACCGGGCGCGCTGTGCAAAAGGTGTTCGTTACGTTTTGGGCCGAAAAATTGCTACATGAAAATAAAAACGCAGCAAAAGATATAGCTGCTGGCCACGTGTTCGTGCGTGAGTTTTGTGATGCTGGCGATGGCCACGATAAAGATGCTCATCATGATAAGGCCCGGCAGTGCGTCGAGCTAGGGCGTCGAAAACGGAAAAGATAATACAACCCCAACCGAACGGCAGTTGGAGGTGGTGTGGGTGGCGTTGGTGGTGGTCGGTGGCCAGCTGGGTGCGATCGGCGAGCGATGTGCGTTGCCGTCGCCGTCCTTCCCGGCCCGAACAAGCGAAACAACAGCGAACGCCTCCCGCGAACGTCATCGTCGACGGCGAAGACGCCTTTCCCCGGCAAGGTGATTTTGGTGAGCTGATAAAGATGAACGTTGGACAACACACCGGGCCCGGGCCGCCATTGACGCGCAATGGCTGCTCGGACCGCTCCGTCACCGGGCCGTCCTGCCGCGCCCTCCGGACGGCCGTGTCCGCCCTGTACTGTCTGGACGATTTCCACCGGGAGCACATCGGGTCGGGCTTCTTCTCCGAGGTGTACAAGGTAAGGACGAGGCTACGGGTTTTTTTGGGGATGACAGTCTATTTTACAGGGATCTGAAGGGGAGTGCAAATTCGTTTTTGGGAAAGTCCAGAATTTAAACGAAATTGTACCTGAGAATCAGCAGAGCCCAACTTTTTTGTGTTAATTTTTAAGCTATAAATTTGACATTAAAACGAATTAATCCATCCAGTTTTTAACACATGAATTGATGGTGAGAATCCGAATTTAACTACTTTTTTGAAATAGTTTTTATTTTGTATCATTCATCAATTTGAAAACGACAATTCATCATAAATTCAAATTGAATCAAATTCCTCTCAATAAATTCAAAAGATTCTTGTGAATCAGAAGAATTTGTTGATTAGAGAGGAATATCAAATTTCGTGGAGTGGTTTTTCAGGAGTACAGCTTTTGTTTGCTCCCAAAACTATCGATGTTCAGATCATTGAAAGTAGATTCCCACATACGATTTATTTTATCGACATTTTGTTGTGATCAACATATCGTTAACAATAGAGTTGAAGCAAAACATGTTAACAGAAAGGTGAAATCAGGCATGTTTCAGGACGGGGGCTGCCATTACACACACACACGCGCTTCACCATTGATTACGCGTGTAAAGGTCAAGAAATTCCGCCACTTTACAAAACAATAAGCCACATACAGACCACACAAAGGAAAACAAAACAACTGAAGTTCCTCAAAGCATCCTTGCAGCGCCTCGATCTCGCGGGGAGTTATTTAAACCGCAGCTTTATCACCGTACACTCTTTTTTGGGTAGATCGCATTGAATGGTGCGTTGTAAACGTAAATGCATTGACCGTAATGGGGGAGGGTTTTGGGGTAGGCAGAAACACATCGTTAATGCCG
>KE525281.1:64737-95554 GCA_000441895.2 Anopheles sinensis | reverse complement strand
TGTGATAGCGAGATACGGAGAGATGCCGCTTCTTGTGCTTCGATGAACTTGCGAACGCCCCATTCAGAAACACACACACTAATGAAGAGGCGAATTTTCTCTTTTCCCTGAAAACATACGCCAGCTCTAGAGGCCGGTGGCCATACTATCATTCCATTTTTCCACCCAACCTCGGAGGTGGCCGGAGGGGGAAGACGAGCACGGTGGAAAATGGTGGACGGCCACCAGTATGTGTGTGTGTTTTGGGCCCGTCTTGCAAGCTTTTCACTTTTTCCGAAGAGCGTCCTCTCCATCTTCGTCAACGAATCTTTCCATCCAATACCTCCGAGTTATGCTGCGGAGTATGTGGATGGATGCCTGTGGTAGAAGAGGGTGGAAAAACCGTAAGGGGGGTATTTTTTCCACCTTCCAGCACGTGTGACGACCATGTGTGTGTGTGTGCGCGCGCGATACCATTTGATCAAACAAAGGCCAACAAGATGGTAAGATAAACACACATTCGCGAGCTGGCGAATCGGGTCCACATCTTATGGGGTAACCTAACTAACCGCCATATCATAGGACGGTGACGGTGCGATTGTTTTGCTTTTAATGTGTCACTTTAAAGCTGTCAACCATCATCGGGACAATCGAGCCACAAGCGGCAATTTTGCTGTTGGCAAATGGATGCGAATTGATTTATTTTCAATTTATCTCTACCCTTGCGTAGATGGAAGCGATCAACGGTTTATTTGTTTTGGACTCGGACATTTCGCGCATGACAATTTGACAGTTTGCCCAGTGCGAAGTAAGTCACTTTCTTGTTTGCACACTTCGTCGGACAAATGACTCCTTTTCCGACAACGTTTGGCTAGCAAACAAACTACTTAACCAACGGAGCAGGAAGGTGAAACGAAATTGGACATAAATATACAAATTAGAGCGACAAGATAGAGCTCGATGGTGAAATGGCGAAAGTGTGCGGCCAAGTTGCACAGGCTGTTTGCGAAAAAAAACATGCGCTTTTCCTTACACCACATTAGCTAAGCTCTTGCGTGCGTAAGTATCAGCGGTCCGGGGACTTAATTTGAATTATTCGGTCCTAATGAACCTCCTAATAATCGATACTTGGCCGGTTGGCTGTCGAATCGGTAACTAGTTGCAATTGGAACTCGGAAAACATTCAATTGAACCGGCTCGCATTTGACTGTGTGGTCCCAACATTCGTTCAACAGATAGCATTAAAATTGCGCTCCGAAGTGTTAATGGTTTCAAGCGTCCCCACGGGCGGCGAATAGGCGAAAGTTATTTCCACTCCAATTGTTGCCACCAATCCCGTTTTCCCCTCTCAACCCAACCGCTATGAATTTCCATCTCGATCTCGCACGGCCTTGGATCGCCCTGGATCTACAATTTTCGAGTCCCTAATTGAAATATTACCGGTGTGGTGTTTTTCGGTTTCGGCTCCACGGTTTCTAATCGCCCTGGCATAGGTGTTTCGTCCGGTGGAAGGGTTTTTCTTGCCTAAACGCTACCTCGGTCGCTTTCACGCCTCGACGCATCATCGGAGGAATCCCTAAGACACCGCCGCCGAACGCCTTTTAGGAGGTCAGTATTGATTGGTTTTGGTCGGTGGCCTGATGGGATTTTCTTTTTTCCCTTCCGGTGGACCGGTTTTTCCTCCGCGCCGAGATACATATCTTTTTGGGCAGCTTGTTTGGCAAGTGTTGGCGAGAAAAAAAAACAGCATTAAAATAGCATGTAGAAAATTAATAATCGTCCCGGGAAATCATATTCATCTGGCATCGATTTGTGTATATGGTAGAAAGTTGCATGAACGAAACGCTTTCGAAAACCCATGTACTAAAGGAAAAAATCAATTTTACTCACCGTTCATCATCCTAAATAGCATCCTTTTCTCAGTATTGCTTTTTTTGTTAATTTTTACCTGTAAAATACGTCCAACAAGATTTCACTTGCGCTGCATGGCGTTTCAGCAATAAAATTGAGGGCAAAAACGTTAAGCTTCTCATAAACGTCGATAAACGTTCGGCAAAAAATGTTGATCAATTTTTTGCAAAGCGAAAGGGAACACGTTGGAGATTTTTCGAATCAACCGTTGATAGTCTTATCAAACGAGAAACACTTGCGGTGGGTGGATTTTTTTCTCCTCTTCTGAGCTACAATGATTAATGAGGTACATTTTGTCCTGGCGCTGTTCGAGCTCCTTTTCCTTATCGAATCGGGTATTTTGTCATGATGACGCTCTTTTTGACGTACGCAAGACATCGTGATACAAATTAGCAAAAGATCACGGCGACGCAAGAGAGAAATCACGTGCCTTCGATGCGGGCGAGACGGTTGTGAGATTGCCGAAAGAATGTTGCCTCACTGAACGCGCCACCAATTCATCTTCGACGCACGATGCACATCTTGACAGGCGGCGACCCGAAAAACACAAAACCGGGCGGCCAACAACACCTGCGTACTACGGGGTGCGAATAAAAAGTGAAAGTAATGGTGCGTTTTCCACCTCACTCCCATGGCCCGTTGCCGCCCTCCATGTCGCGATCGCTGCGTGTAGTCTTGCTTGCTTTCTTTCGATGCACATAACTGTTGAATGATCATCACAAAATATCTGCATGCAGATAACCGCCAAACCTTACGGGGGCTTACGCAAAACGTGTGCGCGCGCGCGCAAGAAAGTGTGCGCCAAAATGGGCCTCCTTTCACTGGCTTTAGGGAATAATTAAGCAAAATAATGTAATTCAGCAAACACAGGCACTTTAATCAAAGGTCTAAAGCAGTGAGGGGGACCCGCAAACGAAGCGAAGTTGCCGAGTTTTTCATCAATAGTTTAATGGCTTCAAAACCGGGACTTGTTTATGTAAGCAATCAGCAACGGATGATAGTGATTTCGATTTAGCAATAAACTTTTATCATAAGTTTTATCGTTAAGGAAAACTGATTGACAGCTTAAGGGGGAATGAAATCGAAAGGAAATAATTTGAGGTAGAGAACCGCCTAATCAATCCGCAATGACCTTCAAGATTTCCCTGAATTAATTTTAATATGCAGCGGCGATTAGATGGCGAAGATGATAAAACACCGATAACGATAGCTCCGATGGAAGCGTTTATCATCCCGATGGGGAGCCATTTAACCGACCTACCTCGTTTTCATTGGAGCGCTTTTGAACAATTATGTTTTGAGTATTTTTGTGTTTTTGTTTTCATGTAGGGTATTCATTTTTCCTCTGTTTGTAAGGCAAGGTTGAAATCATTAGTCGAGATTGCGCCGCACTTTCGCTCGGAATAATTTAAACCCGGCCACCGCTTGCTGGCTGGCCTTTAACGATATCGCACATCGTCGAAATAGTTTTCCAGATACATATATATATGTGAAAGGCTATTTTTATGAGCTTTCCCAAAAACGCTTTGAAATTTTCCGCTGTCGACGCGCGAACATACAACGTCGTGTGGTGTGTGTGTGTGTATTATGCGCGCCCAAGATCATTACGCATCGGGTTTTCCCGCGCCATTTCTCATTAGTCGTTCGGAAACAAATCGAAAATGTGAAATCTTAAATTTATTTCACCCCTTCTTCCTCTACCCTTGCCACCGATGGGCCGAATTTTGGGAGGGAAAAGAAAACATTTTCCTCCAAGTCCGTGTGGCGCAAAGGGGACTCGCACTCGCGATCGCTTTGTCTTACTCATGGGGACCGAAAAATTTGTGTTGAAAATCGCCTAATAGGGTGCATAAAAACTAATGAGAAAACAGATTTCTCCCAACACTTCGGAACGAGTTCGCCGCGTCGACGGGAGAAGGGACACATATCAATCATCATTTCCTTGTTTAGTCAATCAATCTAGGGTTCCAGCCCGCGTTAAAACCAAGTCGCCATGGGTTCATTGACTTTCCCTTATGGTATTATGTGCCATATGACAAAAATGTTGTGCCTTTTTCCACCAGAAAAAACAAGTGGAAACATCGACAACGACAAAGCCTTCATTTTTCGAGGGTGGACCATGTTTGATAACATAGTTACAAGGTCTATAAAACCAGCAGTGTTGTCGTCTGTTGGAGATAATTCAGTCCCAGAGTGATGGCGATAAATGTTGGAAGATAAGGAAAAGATCATAAAATAAACGAAAAGGCATAATGCGACAAGATCTTTCTATATTCTGTGACTAAAATAAGAGAAACCTGATAGGACTCTTTTTAGAGTTCAAGAATTGTGGCGCATACTGCCATTACGGCTTGAGTCTTCTGAAGTTCTTGGTCACGCTCTGCTTTGCATGTAACGCTCGAGCTAGTTCCAACGGGTACTTGCCTTATTTCAATGACAATCGGTCCTCATCTCGTGCACACGTGGTGAAATTCCCTGCGCAAACACGATGCGCACCAGCTTTGCATAATGTTTCGCAAGAGCACAACAGAGGATGGGGGACCCCTTCTGGTGGATGACGCCGGGCGAACACTTGCAATATTGATAACATCCTTCAATTACTGCCGGCTCAATCGCTGCTTCCCGTTTTGGACCGTTTTCAGCCGAACGTTAATTAAAGTGCAGTGCTACAAGGTTTGATAAAGTCAATCTCAACCCCGGTGCACGCATCTCTCGAGTCGTCATCCACATTGTAGCTGCTTGTTAACGCTTGTTGTCGCAGCGAGGCATAGTCCGACCTCCGCCGACATTAGGCATGCCGGGAGCGTACGTGTTTACTGCTTTGGCCCTTGCTGAATTAATTTATGCAACGACAATATCCACCATACTTAATCATACAGAGCGCGCACACTAGGGCCGGGGTAATGGTTTGTTTACTTCCACTTCCGCCGCGAACGAACGGACGGACGCGGGTTCATGAACCATTTCCGTGATTTGAAGTCGTGTCCATACGCGCACGGAATACTCGTACTACTTCGGTTCGTATTTCTCGTACGTACGAGAAAGGTAGAGGTGGTCTTGAACTTGAGCTAGGGTGCGCCAGTTGCAACTACTACCTCAAACCACCCTCCTCGCTGGGAAGGAGAGATGCAGGGTCATCGGACTTTGTCTATTTCTCGATTTCTCGACACAAGATTAGAAGCGCACTCGTCGGTTGCAACAAAGTCGATCGGAAACGGTCTCTCCGAACCTCCTATGTCTCGAGACGACCTCGCGCCGTGGGAGGAGGAGGACAACCTTGCATTGAAACCTCGCGATGCTACGGCCTGCGTGTGCGACATGACTTCGTGTGCGCGATCGTATCGCCTTCCGTCGGCGGCGAAATCGTGATCGGAAGTTTAGCGATGTAGAAGAGACCGATCCGCGTGACGTAGGGACCGATTCCGATGGCGTCTTTTGAGCGATTATCCATCCACTCGGCCTGCTGGGACAAATCATTGACCCTGCTGGTGACAGTTCTCCACGTTCCGGTGGTGACTTCCCGCCGTACGACATTGCGATCACGTTTGCACTCGAAGGTTCGAGACATGCAAGGTAATAACCGTGCAAAAGGTAAATTAATTGCATCGTTCTATCGTAATGGCTTAAATCCCCCGTCCTTAACTTAAAAAAAAACACAACCTCTGGCAAAGAAGAACGCTAAGAGGAGCACTCGAGGAGGGACGAAGTACTTGTCGTTTATCGAAGAGACACTTGAAAAGTTGAAGTTATTAAGTAGCGGTACACAGGGACGGCAGATACGTTATCAGCGTCATCATCGGTATGTCAGGCGATGGAGATCACATGACGACAAACACACAAGCACACATAGTCACACACGTATTCAAAACGTCACCTCCATATGGCGATCGGGTACGCCTTTCTTCCAAAACCGGCCAGAGTTGGCACTATCAATTAGCTAAACCAGACGCTTTAATGTTGTGTGTTTGCCCGAGGCTGTGTGGCCTGTTTGATATATACAAAATCGTGTTCGGATGCGTGAAACTGCTTCACGGTCACGAGTGGGCAATTATAATCTCTTAACATGGGACAGTAAGCCAATTTACGAGCTAGAACACAGATAAGAAAAGTCCGCGTTTTATGAGCGTTGTTTAAGATTTTAATGCTTGCCTTTATTTTGACAAACTTAATTTATTGCTTTGTTGCTGGTAATGATCTATGGTTTTTCCGTTTGAGACTTTAAAATTATTAGTATGTTAATAAAAGTAGTTAACTTGTGTCATGGTTACGATCATACAAAGTTGCTTCTTTGTGAAAGCTGTTATTTGCAACCATCAATAGTATAATGTGACTCATTTTCCCAAAGCCATCATGATATCCATCGAAATCTGTACTAATTTGTTCAACATTACAGATTACTAAGCACACGGCGATCCATCGCGATAAATCGAAAGAGGATGCTATTTGGAAAATGCTACTGACCCACAAAGAAAAAGAACGAACCTATCTCCCGCCAGTTCAGTTTATCTTCTGGCAGGCCAGGTGCGCCGTGCGAGTTTGATGCTCATATGTTTGATTTGCGATCGTCCAGAAATCTCCTTCCACTCGACGATCGCCTCGGCGGCCTACTGAGATCTAAAAATATACCGTACATCGAAGATCGAACAGGGAAAAGCGCGCAAAAGAAAACAAAAAGAATATACTGTGCTGGTGGTGGCCATACACAAAATGAAACTTATTTTTCCTGGCTTTCTCTCATTCGTCGTTTTTCCTTCCCTCGGACAAACATTTCCTCGGCATACACATCCAGCACACAGTAGTGGCGATCGATTTATCTTTTGCAGCTTCCCATTTCTGGGATGCCTTTGCATCATCATCACCATCATCATCAGCTTCAGTGGTTATCATGGCGGTTAAAGTGAACCCTTAAGGCAGTGTAGCGCACTTCCAGGCATCTCCACTATCAACACCATCGTGCTCATCATCCAGCGTCAATTACGAAGCATCGGAAATTTATTGTATGTCTAGTTAATGGTCGAAATTTCCCTTCGTATATCGGAGTTTATTTCTCCCGATTTTCCCCCCTCACTTCCCGCTCTCGATCGTTATGAATGAGCAGCACAGCGACCGACCTTCAGCAATGCCGGCCTGAACTACTGAAGACCCACGCGTCCATCGGAGGGAAGGAAAAACCAGTCATGCTGGTAGATTTTTGTGCAATAACCTTCAATTACGTAAAGCGAATCGCCAAGAAACGAGGTCCAAGTCGGGACGTTGGGAAGAAGGCGACTGCTAACTATGGCAATTCTTCTTATCCGATGTCTTCGTACGGCCGGCGAGACATCAGAGGTGTGTACGCCGTTCCGTTCTTCCAGGTCCGAGCGAAAAACCGTCCGTCACAAACAGTTCCTCCGATGAGGTCTTACCGCTGCAATCATAGTCACATCACCAATATCTGCCCATGTCTTGTCTATCTGGCGATTTACGGAGAACCGCGCCGGCGAGGAAGGAACCGTTAGGTCTCGGGTCTCGGCAATTGGATCAGGTACGCGAACCGTTTACGCTTACGATGGACGATGTGCGATAGCGTTTACTCCCGGAGCTTGGAGTTGTTCACGCAAGATCCCCGGACTAAGTGCAAACACACATGCACACGTTTACGAATCGGTGGATGGTAGCGCTGGTACCTAATGACAGCAAATTGGGGCGGATAATTGATTCCTGGTTACGGGTTATGCCTTTGCCATACAGGAAGAATCCCGTACGAGTTCGTGGTCTAGTAGGACGCTAAGTAGGTCAGTCGATTGTACTAGCTTACGTTTGTGTTGTTTGGATCTCCGATGTACTTCGTTGCTAGTATGAGGAGGTTAATCCGTAGAACTCATGTACGTAAATTCAAAGATTATCTTGTCTTGCTCCAGTTTTCCTTGCTCTATTGCACGCCATACTTGTTAATGGCTGAAAGATGAGTAGGAAACAATTCTTCTTTACATCCGCTGTAGGTAAATTCAGTCTCGAAAGGAAGTGATATTGTCTCTAAGGCACTCATATTTGAAGTAGTGCATCAAAATTTGTCTCTAAGCCATTTTCTTTAGTAATTTTGGCTTACCTTGTACTTATCTATTTTTGTTTCTAGCTGAACCGAGAAAATAAAAAACGAGATTGTGCTCGTTATAGATAATGAAGCTCTTACAATAACCAGCATAAAAAAATTAATGATTTTAAGGATAAACTGCGTCTGTTACCATGGCTTTTTACAGATTTTCCGAGGACAGCTTCGTTTGCCTATTCCGAAATCCGTACTATAGGGGTGATCTCGAGAAGATAAATGTATTCCGATAGCTGCCAAACGTTGTAGTTTTATATATCGGCCATATATTTTAGAACTTTGACTATCGGACTGTAATTATGTTTATGAATTTGCTTTTGCTAGGCAAAAATGTACACTTTTGAGCCAAATGTGGTTATCTTAGGAACAAAAACTAATACGTTGAAGTATACTCAAATTTATTAACGACAAAATTTTTTGCGTTTTTAAAATGGGTGAGTTAGTGGCTTAATTGACTGGCAACAGCTGTAGCTTCATGGGAGGAGCAATAGATAAGATAATAGATAGAATAATCGATCAATAAGTTTAGGCAAAATGCAACATGAATTCTTTTTCGAAAATTGGAACAAAAATTTGAGAAAAGAGTAGCATATAAAATTTTGATCCGCAGGGTTTCAAGTCTTTAGCTGTATTCAGATGTCGAACATCGGATTGACTTGCGATTATTCAGCCGGGTTTTTCGGGAAAGCCTTATTCCCGTGAGAAATCAGGGGTCGATTTCTCCCGAAAAGCGTTTGCCACGACCAGTCCACGTGAGAAAAGCCATCCGCTGATGTGTGATTAAACATCTGTTTCCATTGCGAAAAACGTTCAGATAATAATTGGTCTGCGTTAGTGGCTTTCTTCGCGCCCGGGTGAGGAGTGTATGGGAGTGCTTGCGTTTTATAAACGGTCCCTGGTCGAAAATGTCGGCGCCAAAGCAGCAATGTGTAATTAATCGCATCACACACCACTCTCACACAACCGTTGCCCGGAGCGGTGAGCTGCTGGGCGATTAAATCGAAAGTGTTAACGCATGTTGCCCGCCGAGCTTTATGATTATTATTATTTTCGCCCGCCCGCCTTCGTCCCCCCGGGTGAGCTTTTCTTCTTCGCGTTCCGAATTTTCACGCGGTCGCGAATATTACTGTCGAGCCCTTGCCTCACCACCGTCATGGGATGATCTGTGTACCGGTACACTCGTACACACGCACGCACACGCAGTTTGAATGCAAACTAATCAATGTTGCAAGCTAATAATTAACTGTTGCAATCTTCGAAAAAATAAAACGGCACACGAACACAATCAGTTCGAGCGGCTGTTCGAAATGCGAAAATACCATCGCTTGGATCAATGTACGACAACTTTCGAGAGACGTTAGTAGAGAGGTTGAATCGGGGGTAAAACAGGCAAGTTGATTGGACTATTGACGAACTTTTGATTATCATCTCGCGGATCAGATTGTGCAAATTGGCCGGAATACATCGAATGCAGTTTTATGACGTGCGATTTCGGCGAACCACCGAGGATTCAAGGTGGACACGGTCGTTGGCGTGCATTTGCGATATTTTTCTTTACTATGTGACATTTTCGTAACTATACGATGCGATACGTATGTGCTAATGTCGGTGAATTTGGGTCTAATTTTTTTCAAAGTATGAAAAAGGAAATTGGTGTCAATTTGATTAAGATATCGTTTGAAAAAAATTCGTGGTAGATTTCACCAAATGACACCCTAATTTTAGTTGTTTGAATTGCTAATGAAATTTGTACGGTAAATTCAAATGTGGGGAAATACCGTTAATGTTTATCGCAACACAACAATTTGCCTTCAAATTATTCATTGTTGATTAGTTCATTACTCAAATTTACGGACAAATGTAATCAATCTTACTCTTAGGTTCCTCTAAACAATTGTTTTGTGTTTGAAACATGAGTTTACCATCACTTGGAATCAAGCGAGGAATTAAAAGGGACAAGTTCAAACAGAGCAGAGTGGGGTTTTCTGTGATTTTGTTTATTATTGCCTTTTGTGAAATAAAAATCATTTATGCAATTTATCTTCCATTTCAATGAAGTACTCCGTCTCGGTGATCATCAATTCGAGCCACATGAACCTATCACGATGCACTTACGGGTTGGTTACCAACCCCCTTTGGCATGCAAATAAACCGACCATTGCTCCATCACGTTTGCACGTCGCCCATAAACATGTCGCTCGGTGCAGAAAATGCAACACCCACTCGGGCGGGCGTTATGGGTGTGGTGGACGTGTAGATGTTATTTATATGTTCCCGATACACCAACCCGAGGGGGAGGTCATTTGTCTTGTTGTTGCTTACGTACAGAAACAAAAAGACAAAACAATAACAATCGATCGGTCGACACTCATTTAAAACACTCGCGAAGAAACACTCGAGAGCCAGCATCGACGACGACGCGAACGACGACAACAACACGCGGAATAAAATGGGTCCACCGAACAATCGATCGAATTTTGCGCTCGAGTAAATTTGGTGGTATTGATTCCGACAACGACACGCGTGTTCCTCTCCGACGTGGTCGGAGCTCCATTGAATTGGAACAGAGGGTGTGAATTGTGATCATGCGGGGCGCATTAGGGTTATTTTTGGTAAACACATCAGTCGAGGTATTTCCGGGGACGCCTTTTTTATTAGTGCTGGCGATGGTTGTTGATGGTTCGATGAAGTTTAATTTAACACGTTAACCGCCAAGCGTTTTTTGCGACACTTTCCGTTCTCGCCACACAAGCAAGCATTTTTCGCGAGCGCGGCGGACTGACGCGACCCACGCATTCGTTCGATGTCAGTCCCCTAGCGTTCGGAAGAGCGTAAACGGACTGACGCATGGGGAGCGCGACTAATGCATTCGTACGATGTCAGTCCCTAGCGTTCTTGAACAAAAGAGCGCAAACGGACGACGCTTGCAAACCGACACTGCGGATAGACGCGGCTCATGCTCTTTCGGTGTCAGTCACTAGGGACTGACGCGGCGTGAACGGAAGGCTTACTGTCAGGCCCTAGGGACTGACATGGCGGTTAACGTGTTAATGAAAATGCAGCCCACACTTCCTTGGTTCTTGCCAAAGCCTCACGAACCTGCAAATGTTTCGCGTGACGTGCAAAAATCTGCACGAAACCAACCGGCGGTTCGGAAAAACACCTCTCGCACGTGCATTTGCCTCGCGATTCTGCTTAAGATGCTGATGGGAGGGGGAGGGAAACTTGAAACAACACCTCATGTTGGTAAGAGGGGGAGGGTGAGGAGGAAGCGTTACAACAAATCACACTTAACAGTAATATTGAATTCACGAACGAGGAAGCGACTGCAATGGCGGCGCATTTTCAGCCTTCCGGACCGTCACGTGCCATCGAGCACATGACACAATGACTTTGGTGTTCTCATTGTTTCCCGCGCCCACCCTAGCCCTTCGCCCTACCCTCGGACTCCTCCAGTTTGGAGTCTATTTGTTTTTCGGCGAGAAAGGGCCCCGCTTGCTTTGCGTTCCTTCAGCTTCCCTCGCCCGGCATGGAAGTGAGCCGGAAGGGTCATTGACGTGTAAATATTGGACTGGACCGGGTGCAAACAATAACACGCCACGGGAGGAAGTGGTCCAAGACGCGAACACCTAGCAGCTGGGTTCGGAACCGCTGACCGGAAGCCATTATGAAGCTTGCGTTCATTTCCTGCGTGAATCGTGGTAAGATTTGCCTCTGTTTTAATCGATGAAAAGCTGTTCTGAGCGGGTGGTAGTGTTCTTTTTCCATAGTAGAAATTTGAAATTTAAAGCTAGAATGTTGAACATATTCCTGCTTACCTTGAAGTTAGCTTACTTAAACTGTAAATAAGAAATAGGATAGAATAAATTTAATTTTACGGATAAAAAAGTCGAATAGAATAGACTGAAGACTGAATTTTGGCATTTTAAAAAAGGATTAAATTCAATAATTATAATTTAATTATTTCGATTCGACATGACGAAACTTTTGGCTGCAGACGTTAACTGAAAGGATTATTTTGTCAACGTTTCGACGACGACGAAAAATTCGGAATAGAAAATCTCAGCCTTTCACCCAAACCAAAGTTGGCATGCCGTGAAAATTGGATTTCCCATCCGTACCCGCCACGTGATACCAGAATTGATTGTTTGTATTTTATTTTCCCCATCGACCACCACGGGGTCATGCAAACATTGTTCCCATATTTGTCTGCGACTTGTTCGTTCGGGAAGACTTAAAAGTTCTGACAGTTGCAAACAAGGTTCTCCTCTCCCCTTTCCATGTAGACTACTTCCTGGGAGTTCCCAAGGCCCTTTTCCACCCCTTTTTCTACCCCAAACTCCCTGGGGCGGACAGGGTGGCGATGACATTTGATTTGTGTGGTTCGAACCGCGGGCAAACATTTTCCGCCGAAGTAAACCTGTTTAACCTACATTTCTCCACGGAACACCCGTTTTCTTTGGGCGAAGGGCCGTCCTGTCCTGTGAGTAATTGGGTTACCGTAGGTAGCATCCAGAATGTCCGCAGAACACTGTCCTCGCCTTTGCGTGAGGTGCAGAAATCAATCACACGCCAGCATACCTCGCCAGATGGGAGGGTGTGTTTTGTGCACGATTGGGGTTAGGCCAACATCTCCCATCCGGCCGCAGACATAACTTTGTTTTGCGATGGGGCGAGTGATTGACGAAATTTGACGGTAAATAATTGGTGCTTGTCACTCAGTTCATTTGCTGCCCCGTTTCATTGAGGAGTCAGCTGGTGCTACGAAGGATGCGAGTGACTGACACGTGCATTACGTCAGATAAAAATAGCCTTATAGCTCGGAAATATTTGTACAAAATTTGTTTGAAATAATTTGTCAAGTGTGATTTGTTTCTGAGGTACTTTATCGATGTTTATTTTCGCCTTTCATTTAATAAGCTTCCCAATAATTTCTCTGTACATTTTCTATCCACATTATTTGGCGCAGTTAGTTTTCCGATTCACGTTGCCAAAAGAAGGTTAAAATGTCGTTCGATTTCTCACACCCAAGTGACGGGCCATTTGACGTTTTTAATGGATGTCGGGGTGCCGAAAAGAACAGATGGAACGCGACCAAACTACAGAGACACACACACCGGGTGTTGTTGTTGCATTACTTTCTCGTCAAACTCGGTAGCTCGGAAAAGACGCAATTTTGCAATGCAAAAAAAGGGAAAAGGTGGTGAACTAAGCACTTTTCCCCGCCCCACACCGACTCCCGGGGGTGCTCCCATTTTGTCCACTCGCGGGGCTGTTGCACTTTGAAAGGGCGCACAGCCGTTCCGTTCACGTTTTAACATTTTCAAAATTCTCTCCTCCGCTCGACTGTGAATCATCATCGCCCGCGCGCGCGTTTCTTTGTTGCCAATTTTGGCCTGCCTAGTGGAAAATGAAAAACGAACTGAAAAAGAGGTTGTGTTTCGCCTGGCCGATCGCACCTCGGCCACCTTTTTCGTCGAGCAGACACTTTTCCCAGTCTCATCAGTCATCCCACGCATGGTTGCGAATAAACATTCATAAGTTCGAAACACCATTAGCGACCGCGGAGGTGCAAAAATTAACAAAATAAACACAAACTGTAACATCTCTCTGTCGGGTTGGGTTGTTGCTTTTAAAATTCTAATCTTTTTCCTCCCTTCTCTACCTTTCTTTTTTTAGGTAAGCGCTCGCGAAAACCCGCACCTGGAAGATGGCGGCGTAGAAACAATCGACCCGCTTTACTGGTGAAGGTGTGAAGACAGGCTAGTTTTTCCCACCAACCTCTCGGATGAGGGGGAGGGGAAGGGAACAGGGGGTGTGCACGGTGATTGGCAGCGTAAGCATACTCATTAAACACCCGGATGGACGAGACTACTCCTAAGGTACAACACCAACTTCTGGTGGGTTTGTATTAAGTGGCCTTGCGCAATCGGGCCGCTTATGATTTTGGGAAAATTCCTCCAGCCATAACGCGCTTATGACGCCTCCCGAGACAAGCCTCCCGCCCCCCCAATGATGTGTGGTCAGTCTGTTTGGATGGGGTTTTGGAGCACGGCAATTACGGTTTTGGAACGGAAAATCGGTGCAAGTTGGTTTGCGCCTTCGTTTTTCGGCCACCGATTGGGGCTGGAAAAACACGTTTCGGTCACTTCCTTCGTGGGTGGAGGGTTTTTTTTCTCACTTACATAACGAACGCGTCAGGCTCGTAGGGCCCACGCCAAAGTGTAGTCAGGCGTGTACCCGCGCCTAGGGCTCGCCAATAATGTAAAAGGACTCCCGAACCGACTTCATCACCTCCAAAAACGTGCCCACGAAAGGTTTTCCTTCATCCTCGAGAAGTAAGGAGGGTGGGTGGTCGGAGAGGTGGGGAAAGCAGAATATATTTGCAACGCCCCTGCAGAAGGTAAACACGCGACCAAGAGCGTGTTTATGGATAGGAAGCTCTTACATATTGACGAAAGAAGGAAACATGCAGCCCACGACGGCTCATAATCAATTAGTGGTCAATAAACTGTGGCATGGCGGAGCACTTGTGTGTGTTTGTATGTGACGAGTGCAACGGAGGGAATGCAGTCGTGGGTTCATACATCACCGCAGGACCACCGACCACCATGGGGAAGACGGACGCCTACGGACCACAACATGGATTATGTGTTTTCTTGCGCGCAGAGACACAAACTCGGCGCATGGCTTGATGCTTATGGGGGTGTGCGTTTCCACCGTCCGTGCGCTTGGGTAAGTGTGTCTAATGCTCTGGGTGGCCCCGATGCGCCTGAATGAGCGGCCAACGATGCGCGCGTCCCATTCACCTGCGCACGCGGTTACTAAGAAGCCGCCATTGGGGTTTTCCTTTTGGGGACGAACGTCTTCGACACGCTTTGGGTCACCTTTTTCTCCCCTTCCCTTACGGTGCGTTACGGACCGGTTCGACTAATCCATCCTACCGTTTTTTTTCTACATTTTTAAATCTAAGGTCCGTACGCATTAGGCACGTTATTGGACGGTTGGATTTTTCACGGGTTTTCTTCTAGCTTTATATTCTCTTTTCAGATTTCTAAACAGTTGCACAATCGATGAAGTGTCGAACTGATCCGAGTTCGACGAAAAACTCTTTCGAAAAGACCAAAACATTCGTTACGAGATTTAGAAACAATGCGCCTTTGAAGTTTTCCGCGACAGTTATTCAAGACAATTTATTTGGGGTGAAACATGAAGCGAAATGCCAGAATCGTTGAGTCATCGTGTCCATCTAGAACCAAAAAAGAGCAAGGGGTCTGTTGCATCCTAATTCTTCTCCCTACGCAGTAGTGAAGAAAATTGATGGCAGTGAAAGACCCCGCCCCGGAAACACACGTGAACGGATTGCACAAGAAAGTGTCAGCAGGCACATGCTCCGACATTTATTACCAAAGATGAAAGCGATTAATTGGTGGTGGATGTTTTTGACTTTATTTTTCCCTGTCTTTAGGGACGGGTCCGGCGCGTTTCCGGCGCAAGTTCTCGAACAAACTGATGCAATTTGGAGTGAAATCAAGAATTTGGTCATTAACACCAATCCGCTCGTCGGGTCGTCGTCTCTGAGTGGCATTTCCGTGGGCGGATTTTTCGGTGGACGACACGGTGGGGTTGTTGTTTGGCGTCTTTTTCTCTTACGCGAATATAATTATTCCCGTGCGGTAGCTAAGAAAGATATTAGTTGTCAACACGTCCCTCGCTTCGTGTCCGCTTGTTGGGCGATGAGTAATAAGTGGAAGCAGGGCTTGAATTTTAAGATCCTTTTCAGTCGAGCGGAGAGATTAATAGAGAATCTTAGAGGTTTGAAAGGGTGCCAAAAATCTGTAATCTCCCTTTTGAGAATGCAGGTGGAATGAGTCAAGTAATTTGATGAAATTGTTTGAACTTCCTAGATCAATCTTGTTTGAAAACAGATTAAATAATATTTCTCTCAATCTCTTCCTTTGAAGACGTTTTGCCTGTGAGTGCCTATTACTTTCCTCGAAGTATAATCATTGATGGCATGTTCCACTACAATTGATACAATCCTCCGAGTGGATCGCTTGAAGTGAAAACAAGAGAGCCATCCATTCGACACTAAACCGCCCAAAATGGATTATGCGGTAATGCGATTCGAATCTATTCCATCGCGATAAGTGCCTATCGCGATCGGTGTCCCCCTCCCCTCCCGTCCAATCCGTCCCGAAGCAATCGAGCAAATCGTCGTGAAGTAATCAGCTCCTTCCTATCGCAACTATAAGGCTCGGCTCCTAATCTCACCCAAGGAATCGACGACCAGGTTCCAGTTCAGTTGGCAACTCCTACTGATATAACCACTCCTTCACGTCGACTCGTTCCGTTCCGAGATCGAACGTCGCGAAGGGCTTCCTCAGCTGACTTAATCCCAATCGGGGTCGGTATTGGACCGTGCGGAACCCACGATGGGGACGGTTTTTGCTGCCCGACACGTGGACAGTAGCTGTACTTAATTGCCTGGTTGTTTAACCGTTCTTGTTGTTTTAAGTGCGCGCCCCTCATTCCGGAGCATCATCTCGGAGGTGTCCGGGCACGCTTGGAAAGGCTTTCGAGGCCGCCCTCGATGCAACATACTTCGTTAATTTATCATCCGACTCCGACGGAGGATTGGCATTCACCTGGCGCGATGAAGCCATCATAATTTTCTCCACTTAATGGCGCGCTCGGAAGAGAAGAGGCAAAAACCTACAGCAGCCATCGCAACATATATGAGTGCCCAACAAATCACAACACCAACCACTTGTATCAAATCATATTTCCCTCGGCTTTCGTGCTGCTTTCGAGTTTGGAGAAATCATTAATTCGGGTGAAGGAAATAAAAAAATAGAAGGGCGCACAACGGCAGAAACCCCGAAACGGTTATGCAAACGCTCCGGGAAACTAAATCGTTCCAATCGCGAATTAATCGGGAAGTTCCTCCCCACCCCTCGCCACGCCGTCTGTTGGCCCTCACTTTTTTTGCACATTTTAATGAGCGTCCCCCTTCCGTTTCGTAAAGATTCGGTTTTTAGTTTGATGGTTTCGGTTTGATTGTTTGACCACGAAATGCACTCCGTTCCAGCGTGGACTGTTTTATCCGTGCCGTCGTGCGCCCATTTGGGTGGGTTTTGCAGCGATTTTCACACATTTCTTCGGTGGAGAAAGGCCGAGCTCTAGCGCGCGCCCGGGTTTGTCCCTAAGAAAATAGGAAAAAAGTTCGCAAAAAAAAGGCCGAATCGCCCGTGCGCGCGCGCGCCAGATTCGATGCGCCTACGGCTCCAGATTGTCATAATAGTTTTGCGGTTTGTGTTTTTGAAGTGTTACGCACACGTGATTGCTGTCTATGTTGACCGGTTGTCCGCCGGTACCGGCTTTTGGTTGCGGTGCGTTAGAGTTTGGAGTTCGTTTCTGGGGCTCCTTGGGTCGGATTGGGTCACCCACCGGTTTTGCGAGCGGCGGCGACCTACAGGAGAAAGGTTTTTGCTTTGGCCGTCAGTTTTCCAACCAATTTCCACACAATCGGGTGCCAGGAATCGGAATTCGAAATTCGATCAATTTCTCCGCACCGAAAAGCGCTCTCGCCAAGGGTCGCCGTCGTCTTGCGGGGTTGGCACGCGAAAGGGTGCGGTAATCGGTTACAGCAGAGGTCGGAAAGGAAAGGCCACGACTGAGTGCACGCACGCACGAACGTTAGAAAAATCGGGGAAATGTACTTGCAGGGGAAAACTGTTTCACGTTTATGTAACGCAAGGCGGTGTTAATTAGTACTTTATAATCAAGTCGTTGTTTGGTTTTTTTTTGTGTGGGTGAAATGTGTTTTGAAGCGTTTAATCTGTTTTTATTTTCAAAAAGGGTTATCTAAACAAACACAATTGGACTGAAAACATGCCAGCTTCATTTCAGACGTACGATAATTGGATTCATTCGATAGGTAACAGCTCAACTCAGGTGTAAACTTTCGGATGGGAAATATTAAAACGAGGATATTATTTTGATTAATACAAATCTATTAACACGTTGACTGCCAAGCGGTTTGAGCACACTTTTTTAGAACAATCTTTGTCGATTTAATATGTTTATAAAATTTATAAGTCAGTATTTGACAACCAGGCAAAGACTCACCTTCCCAGAGAATGAGTTTTTAATATTATTATAATTTTCATGTTGTATTTTCATATATTTGTTAGGCAAAAACTATTTAGAACTAATGACAGCTGGCTATCAAAAATGATAGCCATGGCAGTCAACGTGTTAAAGCTTTCAAAATCTGTTATGAGTTTTCTAATTTGTTATTTCCATTGTGTCAACATTGTGTCGAAAATATTGTTATATTGAAACTTGCAGTTGTGGTTTGTCGACGGCATGTGGAACAGAAATACTCTAAAGAGGTTCCCATTCCAAAAGATCGCCAGGTATTGTGTGTTTGTGTGCATTCTGTGTGCATTCGCCCCATGTGGGTCACATTGACCACGCTTGTGAGTATGTGCTTGCATTTGTTTGTGTGTTCCAGTCTGGGTGTTGTAAATATTTACCGTCGGCAGTGCTTTCGTGCCCTTTTCGACGTCGGTTTGCTTTTACAATCGACACTCCGTTGGGCGACATCGACGGTCCATTTCTGCTCGGTATTGTTTTCCTTTCGTTTCAATTGTGCTGCTCCACGGGGAAATGAAAGGAGGTTCAGAAGAAGGAGGAATGCATTGAAGGAAACAGCTTCTTGAGTGATTGTTTATCTTGGTGCACTGGCGTATTCGACGTTTCTGCAATAACGCGACATACTTTAGTGCATGTTTGTTTATTTTGTTGTGTTTGCAGAACTGAATTACCTTCCCTCATGTTGTCTATTATAAGGATATCATTTGCAGTTCAGGATATGATTTTAACCTTACAATAAGGTGAGATCAGATTATTTACATATTAGAAAATTATTTATTTTCAAAGATGGCATATTATTCGGTTCATTGTCGTTCAAAACAGACGGTTTAAATCCCCAACAATCCGAGTCGCTCGAAGTGCATCACCACACAACCATCGCTCCAGTTTCCTGTGTGCGTGGAAGTAACCGTTCATTTTTTCCTGCTGGCTTTCTGTTTTTCGCACCCCCAAAATCTCCCACATCCACCTCCCCTTGAGGAGATTTCCCGCTGAATTGGCGAAATGACGCTCCGACCGAAACGCTTGAACTGAAACGCTTGAAGAGAACGAGTAGTGAAGACGTGCGCCGTCAAACCGTGGCTCTCCAAGTGCGCTGTGCCTCTTCTCAGCGGCGCCACTTCAGTCACGATGATGATGTTGCTGCTGCTGCCTTCCCGGGGCACTTTAGTTTTCCGTTTTATTTTTCGCTCCACATTTTCCGCAAACTTTCCCGGCCCCGGTGGGCCACATTTTTGCGAAACCTTCGCGCGGCGGGCGTGCTGACCGACTAACGGTCCTGCGCCAATTTTCCGGATGTAGCGTTTTTGGGGTGCGAGTCCGATGAGATCGACGGAACCGGCGTGGCGTCGAGTGGTCTGGAGGGGGAGGAAAGGCACAAATTTGTCGAATCCAAAACACGTCCACTTGGGGTGGAGTGTAATATGAGATTGGTTGTCAAATTGGCTGACTTTAGACAGATCCCACCCGCGCTGCGTGGTGTGGTTTGCGTGTGATGTAACAGCGTAGAACCCTCGGTGACTAAGTGACGGAGAAGGTTAAACCACAACCGGAGTGACTTTGCGCTCCAGTTTTCGACACCCGGAATGCCTTCGCCAGAGTGCGGTTTGATGGATCATCACGCGAGCTCTGGGAGTCCAGTAACTAACCGGCCCGATGTTTGAAGTTGAAGCCCGATCGATCGATTAGCCATTAGGCTCTAGGAAGGAGACAATATATTTTCGTCACCAGCAAAATGATCGATGCCAGGATGGAATCGCTGAATCACGCCGTTTTCCTTCGAGCTCGCAGCTCCAGTTTGGCTCCAGGGTCACCCTTCAAAACGGTGTCCCCTCCAGCAATCCCGCAGTCCCCGGTTGAGATAACCGTAATGAAATAATATTCATTCATGCGCAACCTTCCCCTCTTTACCGAACCCCGAATATGGCGCAGCAAAAATTCAAAGGCCGCCGAAAATGGGCGCGCTAGAAATAACGATGAATGGAGCAACCACAGGGGGAAGAACACGGACACACACGCACACAGTTTATGGAGCACCGGAGATGCAATCGTTTACTGTCAATTGAATCGGCATTAACTTCCACAAATGTCACCGCGCTTTCGGGGTGCTTCCGTTCGATGGAATGGCAACGAGTTTGTTACTAACGTCACCTCGAGCGTGGGAACGGTTGATTCCAATTGCGTGGCAACCCTCCCTTACCCCCAGAATGCCCAGATTTGTAAGAATGATTTCACGCGACGGATTGTATGTGTGTGTAAAAAAAAGAAAACATTGAAAGAAAACCGCAAACGCTTCAAGGACAGCCGATGCTACGGTATGTCTATGTCTATGCTATTTTTGCCACGGAACGCTCGAACAAGAGATGCGACTTGTTTTCACCGGAAACTCCGCCCCTTCCCCACCCATCGAGGGGTGGAATCTGGTTGCATTCGCACGAATGGTGCCGTGCATCTTCATCGGAATCTCGAGAGCATAACAGCTTGGCTCAGCTTCTCAGGACGCGAGATTGCGGCATTCGTGTGAAGCTCCGTCCGAGTCCGCTTCCGATTCCTTGGAAGAATGTCTGCAAACAGGAGCATACGCCTGGGGATGGGAAGGAATCTAACGAATTAAATCATGATGTTGCGATTATGAAATTGAAAATCATATAATACCATAATGGTCGCCCATGCGTGTTCACACGAAGTGGGCGAAGGATGGAGAATCGGAGTGTCGCCCCTCAAGTTCTCCATCAAAATCGCAGACACGTCTCAGACACGCGGAGGAGAAAGCCAGGAGTTGCGAATCGATTCCCGCGCCCGGTGTCAGGTTGCTTCTTGGAAGCCATCGAGTTACCGCGACTGTTGACGACAACGATGCTTCTGATGATGCTACCAAAGGAAACCATAGGAACCAGTTTGAACCTCCCTTGCGCCGGCGAGAGGTCTCCGTAAAGGGAAGATATAATGCCCTACCAACCATTTGCAGCTTTATCGGCTACGCAATCGACCGCCTGGTGATGATCTAGGCCTTGGACTCGAGACGATGGGTGACGATGTTGATTGCTGAGCCGGCTCGCACAGTGCCATTACCCCCTTCGTCGGGTTGCAAAATTGCGCCACCGTACCGGTCTCGAGGAATGTTAATTCATCTTTGATTTGCGTGCCATGCCCCGCCAGTTGGAGGGAGAATGTCGAGAACTCTGCTAAGGTTCCGAACAGCTCGGGTGATCATTGCAATCAATTGCTGGGTTAATGTGCGTTCTGGTGAAATAGGTTTTGAAAGTAAAATTGGTCCGGGGTAAAATGGAACGTAGCGAAATGCGACTGCGTTTTTTTTTTATTTAAGGGTCATAATGCTATCCTTTAAATACCATTTTAAAAGAGTTTGACATAAATGAGTGTTTTCCAAAAGAGCATGGTTGAAATGTTTGAAGTTTACAACTTATTTAAAAACCATAATTTTACAGTCGTTGCTATACAAATTTCGTCTCGAAAACACGCGATATTGTCTCTAAGGCACCAATTTCAGAAAAAAAAACTTATTAACTGTTGTGTCCAAGAAATTTGCTTTCAATAAACAGTATGAATTGTTGCCTCTGCAGCATCCAAAGCATCTGCTTTAGCCTTATAGTGTTCTTCTTTTGTCTTTAGCTGGAAACCAGAAAATAAAAAAGAAAAAGGCAATTGAGGTTATCCTAGGTGATAAAGCTCTAACAACAAAAGTAACTTAACATTTTTTACCGATTATACAATATCTCATATAGAAGTTTGTCGATATTCCGGCTTTATATTTTTAACATTTCAATAATTTTGACAGGCCACTAATTACATAAACCTGCATTGAAATTATAATCTAACACTAAATAAACTCATTTTAGATAGAGATCATAAGGAAATTTGAAGAAGAAAACAGATGATCACGAGACAAAAATCGGGTGCCTTAGAAACATCTGTGCCATAAATATACACAAAAGTGGATACGCTATTACATTGTAGCTTTGATAGGATGTTTGAATTTTATTTGATTTTATAAGGCAATAATTTTCCATTTCCCATTTTTGTCAATGTCGTTTTGGAAACGCTGTATGATGATCACTGGGCGGTGATGTATCATTTCGTGAGTCGCGGTGCATGTTTTCAGGTCAATAACATCGTGCGGCAGAACCACGCCCCGCACCATGAAATTGATGATTCCGTTCGTAATCTTCAATTCAACTCTCGGCCGCCATCGTTTCGTTGGCGGCGATATTGTTCACAGTTTATGATCACTAGAATGAACCTATTATCCACCGCATCCTACATCGCATCTCCACCCGAATCATCCACCCTAAGTTTGAGAGAGAGATGGAGAGTTCAACTCCGGAAAAGTGGTCCCGTTCGTCTTGTGATCATATTCTATTTGATGTTAAAAGATGATCGATTCGGGATGAGATGATGCGTTGTGTGCTCGTGTTGCCAAGGATAAACAAAGTTCCATTATGAGCTCCGTTCCGGTCGGCGGATGTGCATTTCGATGTTGCCGCTTCTCAAATATCTTGCAGCGAATGTGCGTTGCGCATAAAGATGCGGTTGCGATGGTCGGCGTGTCTCGATGACTTTGGTTTTTCTTTCTCTTTCTCTCTCTGTACTTCCCGACGCACAAACGCCTTTGCCGATGGGTTTAAAAATAAACCAGCCCCCCTCGAGCGCGTCAAGGGAATCCCCAAATTCACGCGAGGCAGTGAAAATAGTTTCAACCCCATTGCACACGTGCAGCAGATGAGCATCGGTTTGGAGTTGCCATGCGCAGAAACCAGAGAGTCGTACGTTTTGAGTTCATTGCATCATGTTTTGAGATATGGAAAGCATCGAGTTATTGCTGCAACATCAAAAGTGCACGGAAGGAAGTGAATTAGCATGAAAAATCCTTCCCCAAACCAAACGAAGGAAGGATTAAGACGGCACACAATGTTGACGGAATGATGATGTTTTACTTGTGTTTACCGGTTGACAGGGGAAGACCGCGTAGCAGAAAGCTTTTTATGCTGCCGTCAGCTAATTTCCATATGGTGTTTATTTATTCTTCCACCAGTACGCTTATGCCTCCTAAGTAAACGACTTCATCTGCCTGAATTGCATCAATACTAGAAAATACTGACACAGCATAAATTATTTGCTTTACAGGATTCCAATTTCAAAATGGACGACCATTTTGTATGTTTTTATCACGATCTTCTTGAATTTTCTTTCGTTTATTTACCGTTCGAGCTTATACTTTAATTTGTAATGCCATATAAAAGATAATCCTCGAATTTTCCGACTACTAAATGAGGTTATGTTGAATGAATAAATTCTGGCAGATTGGAAAATGTTGTTAGTTGCACGGAAGATTTTCCATTGGATTTGATCTACAAAACATCAATAATTGGATTGAAATGAATTAAATTTGACATATATTTTTCCCTTAAGTTGTCACATGCATAAATATTTTACATTTGTCACAAACTAATTGAGCGTCTGTTAACCAATTATTCCGAACCAACCGACCAACTTTACCAATATCTACCATGTTTGCAGATTTTGCCTGATGGGTCACGTGGACTGAGCAAGCATATAGTGTTGTTCGGACATCCTCCGTTTTTTATGGAACACTGACTTTGAACGGTAGGACACATCCCTGTTACTGCTTCCATTTGTTCAATCTCGCCACTCCAAGGGAAATCGATTGGTTTTCTTCGCACACCGTAGTTATCAACGCGTTCAATTATGTCGCTGTGAAATTAGGAGAGACATTTTGATTACTATGGCCAAACTCGAGTTTAAGTGATACTAACCTGTATCTTTCCGACCAGAATAGCAACTCATCATCAACGGCGAAATATGTCCAACCAGTGGTAAAATGGCTTACGATCGTGCGGATCTGTTTGGTGCGCGTGTCGATACAATTGATCTGCTCCGTTGCATGGTCGACATAGCAGAGTTCGCCAGTGGCCAAGGATACCTTAATACCGTCAATGTTCTTTACCCGCGGCCTTTCGATCAATATCTGACGCTCGGTGCCATCCAGATTCGACCACTCGAGTTTTACGTTCCTTTCCGTCCAGTACAGCTTGCCGTCATGTGGATCAATGGCGATACTCCAGACGGGTTCAAGGTTGGTGAATAAAACCGCACGCAAGTCTGGATTCTCCAAGCTTGCCACCTCGATGGTTTTCTTTTTCCGGTCGTACCAATAAAGACGCCGAGAGATCCAGTCTAATGTCAAATAAAAGGGCTCACCGGTAGCCTGCTTGATGAAAGTTCTCTGATCTGCACCGTCGTTAGCCATGCTATAAATATTTCCATCCATATTTTGGGTCCAATAAATACGATCCGTAGCGCAATCATAGCCGATGTATCCTATCATACCATCAGTTGAAGACACGTCGAAAATTGTGAAGTTTTGTCCATCGCTCAACGACACGCGGCCGATACCATTCTCCGTTTTAATAAGCAAGAAGTTATTGTCGTGACGACTTGCGGCGTTGCACATGATTGCCTTATCATCCACACTATCCTGACACGGTTTGAGGTCCTTTCGCCACTTCGCCGTAGTTGTGTACGGAAGAATCCACGCGGCGAACCTGCTTACGTCCGTAAATACCGTATATTTGGAACTATCACAAACTTTTGGAACAGTATCCGGTCTCCCGGGGATAAATGACACAATTCCTCGCAAATGCCAAGTTCCATTGATATTAAAAAACAAACCACCGCCGCTGTCTCCGTTGCACGCACTAACGTTGTTCTTGCCCCCGGCGCAGAACATATTATGATTTAAAAGACTTCCATAAGTTTGTCGATCGCTGATAAGACAAGTCGTAACATTCACTACGGTAAGCGTTGCCTCCCGAAGCGTGTCAGACGTTTTATCCTGTTCGGTAAAGCCGAACCCAATCACTGTTCCATTTGTTCCTACAATTCGGTGTAATTCATCGTTCAGAGTCCAGAGACACACTGGTCTTACAAAGTATGTGATGTTGATACCGGAGGATAATTTAACAATTGCAATATCGTTTGCAACATTTGACATACTGAATTCAGGATGAGTTATGATGTTGGCGACGGTTGGCATTTGAATGTTTACGTTAGATGCACTTATGTGCGCGCGTCCTACGTGCACCGAAATCTGATCTTCACGCAAACGTCTAAAACCTTCACCGTGAATGTAAATAAAAAAACAATGAGCAGCTGGAACAGGCATACAAATATTAAAGTTAGCGGTATATGCCCATTTTGTAAGTCCATGTGCCGACACTATACTTACCAGTGAGAATAGTGTGCCTATCGACGATGGATCCTCCGCAAATGTAGTCAGTTTTGTTGTTAATCACTCTATATATGGTGGTGTGCCATGGCCAATGGCCTTCTGGGGCCTGCTTTCCACGGTGTATGAGAAAAATGGCGTCCACCTCCCGTCGTCCACATTTCGTTGGGTCGATTAGGGCACCGATAAGACAAAAATGCAAGCAAAGAAATGCAAGAATGACTGCTAAGAGCTGCATCCAAAAACTCCTGCACCATTCGTTACAACGCAACATCATACAAAGGGAATCACAGCGAAGTTTAAAACACGACTGACTTATTCTTAAATTTCAGTGAGTAAACTACTCTCTCCAAACCCCGGGTATCACAAACGTTCTGCACAAGGTGATAAGAAACATCTGAAAGTGTCAGCGTCTGGGATGCTGACCCGCCGTGGTCCACTCTTCGACTTATCAATTTTCGTACGACGAAAACATCATACTGTGCAATAACCAAAGTGGTTCTTTCGATGTATGTGTATGTTCCAAATATACTTTCAATCACGTTTGTTTATTTATTTGAAATTGTTTTTAGGTCTCAATTGGTTTGCAGATTTTTCCAGCAGGATCGCGTCGACTGAGCAAGCATATAGTGTTGTTTGGACATCCTCCGTTTTCGATGGCACACTGGCTGTGGAACACCGGGCAAACGCTGGTTGCCGAATCTACATGATAATATGTCCTTTCGCTGTTAAAATGAATGGGGTTTTGAAGTACACCGTAGTGGTCTATACTTTCAATCTTGTCGCTGTGAAAATAGGAGCGTGAAGTTAGGAGAGAGAAATTAATAAATTAGATACACTTCGGCTCCAACCAACACTAACCTGTTTCTATCCATCCAGTAGAACAGCTCGTCAGTGACGAAGAAGTTTGTCAAATCAGGACTGATGTTGCTGACGACTGTGCGATTCCGCTTGCTTTCTGCATTAATACATTGAATAGTCCTCGCTTTTTTACCGAAATAGCAGAGTTCGTCAGTGGCTATGGAAACCCTCATATATTTTATATATGGGTGTGGTATACGTGGGCCTCCGATCAATAATTGGCGCGCTGATCCATCGATATTGGACCACTCGATCTTTCCTCCGTCCGTCCAGTAAAGCTTGCCGTGATATGGATCGACGGCTATGTTCCGTGCACTGACATTAGTGAACAGAATCGTACGCACGTCTGGATTATCCAAACATGCAACCTCGATGGTTTTCCTTCCCAGGTCGCTCCAATAAAGATGATGGGAGATCCAATCCACAGCCAAACTGAGGGGTTCATCAATATCCTTCGAGATGAAAGGCTTCTGTATATGTCCATACCTATCCGCACTGTAAATATGTTTATCCCGAGACAAGGTCCAGAAAATACGGCCCCCGACGCAGTTATAATTAATGCTTTTGATCATTCCATCAATGTGCACAATTGGTATGCTTCGTCCATCATATAATACGTAAAAGATACCCTCCACCGTTGCAGCAATCAAGAAATCATGAAAGTAACCACTTGCAGCGTTACACACGGTGTCTTCAGCAATTACATCATCCTGGCATGGTTGAAGTTCTTGCCGCCAGTGGTCATTATTTTTGTGCTGGAGAATAAATCTACGGTATTTAGTAACGTCGGTAAAAACCGTGTATTTGGAACTATCACAAAGCAGTGGAACATTGGGTCGCCCTGGCACAAACGACACGATGCCTCTCAAATGCCACGTGTCATTGATATTAAAAAACAAACCACCGCCACTGTCTCCATTACACGGACTGACGTTGTTTTTTGCACCGGCGCAGAACATCCTACGAATTAAGACTTGTCCATACGTCTTTCGATCCCGTTCAAGACAAGTGTACACATCCACTACGGTAAGCGTTGCCTCCCGAAGCGTGTCAGACGTTTTATCTTTTTCATTCAAACCAAATCCAATCACGGTTCCATTTGTTCCCACAATTTGGTTCTGAAAGTCGTCTGTGCTCCATAAACACACTGGTCTGACGAAGTATGTGATGTTGATAACCGAGGTTAACTTAAGAATGGCAATATCGTTTGCTACGTTCGGGCTCTTAAATTCTGGATGCATGATAATTTTAGCGACGTACAACTCTTGTATATTCTCGTTTGTTGCGTTTAAATCTACGCGCCCTACGTGCACTGCTATCTGATCTTCACGCAAAACGGTAAACCGACCAAAATTATAAACGGAGAAGCAATGAGCACCTGCAAAATTTAAACGAATTTCAGCTGTGCATTTCCCACGTATGTACAACCGTCCTACACTTACCACTGATGATAGTCTGCCTATCTACGATGGATCCTCCGCAAAGGTAGTCAAGTTTGTTGTTGTTGATCACTTTATATATCGTGGCGTGCCATGGCCAATGGCCTTCTGGGGCCTCCGTTCCACGGTGAATGAGAAAGGCGTTGTCCGGCTCCCGTTGCCCACATTTCGTTGGGTCGATTTGGGCACCGATTTGAATAAAATGTAAGCAAAGTGTCAGAAAGATGGCTAAGAGTTGCATCCAAAATCTCCTGGACCATACGTTACAATGCAACATCATTGTATAGGAAGGTCAACAGAATAAAAAATGACTACTATTAACAAACACAAATGTGAGTACTAGTTAAAGTGCGAAATAAGACTGATTTGTTTCTTAATTTCAGCGAGCAATCTACTCTCTTCACGCTTTGCGTATCACAAGCATTCTGCTCAAGGTGATAAGAAACATGTGAAAGTGTTTGAAAACTTGGCGGTAGGTTTTACAGGCAAAACAACCCTGTCAACATAGACTATTGAATGGTCAAGGTCTGAGGTGTTGACCCGGCGTGGTTCGTTCGTCGCCTTATCAATTTTGGTATACCGAAAACATTGCGCTGTGCTATAACCGAAGTGGTTCTTTCAATGTATGATTATGTTCCAGGTTTGCATCTCGCGGAGTATGCCGCTTTAGCATATTTTAGTCTACGTTGGAGAAAACGCAGAAATCGTGTAAGACCTTACTATTACGATCTGTTGTATATGAACAATCAAAAGATCGTTTTTTACCATGATTGATGAGATTGTTGACAGTTACACAAGTACGATCACCTACTTTTAAGGAGGTTAAAAGTGTTTATTAGTGTTTTTTTGTTTCGAGACGAAATTTATGTTGTGGAAAATATGTAATTAAAGCTAGCCACCGCACGAGTGTTCCCAAAATACTGCCATCGACCCTTAGACAGTCCCCTCACAATCATAAGTGGATTCATCCCTGTTGCGTTTCATTTCGCCGGAAAACTAGAGCATGGAAAGCCACCCCTAAAGACCCCACTTTTCTCATACCGTGCTGTTTTATCTTAACGCGGGGAAGACTCATCGGAAAAAGAGATCCCCGAAAATAGCCTGTGACACACCGGGAGCGTGAGGAGCGACAATAAATTCCTCCCTGCTGCGTTTGCTGCGTGCAAACCATTAAATCTGTAGGAAAACGTCTCTTCCCCTCCCCTCCCTCACTGCTCCCGTTGCATAAACTTACGCAACCTGCTTTTCCGACCCGATTTTCCGAACACGCCCGGCTCTGTGTGTGCGTGGCTCGTTAACTTAGCTGGCCGGTAATGGCCACCGGGTTCGGGTTGCGTGCGTGTTCGTTCGCCAGCACATTCTTTCAACATTCCTTTTCGCCCGCGACCGTGTGTGTGTGTGTGTGTGTCCGTGTGGGAGAAAGTAGTATGCGAGCGAATGTGGGCAGGCTGCTGATGCTTTTCCTTCCAGCGGTCGAAAGGAGAATGGAAGAAAATGCAGCAACATCGATCGACGACACACTGACCCACTGTAATGCTCTCGTGCGCGCACCTCCCCCCTCTTCCTTCTCTCCCGGGGTTGGCCATCTTTGTTGCTTTCCCATCTGGTGTGTTTTGTTTGGGTTTACTCAATGAGATTAATGGAAACATCATGGGACTTTCCCGCTTTTTCGAGCGAGCGTTTGGAAGTGTATAAATATTCTTCTCAACAGGCCTCCGCTCCGAAAACCAAACATAAACGATCGAATGTCGACATGCAGGTGAGAAGAACGAATTAAAGTTGAGCAAAAATAAAATATACGTTTCCATGAACAGGCGTAAGTGCGTCATCTGAAGGCATTTGAGATACGATATCCCAGAAAGATCATGTGAAACACATTCAATTTGTGGCTTAGCACGTTTCAAAGTGCGAATTGTACAACCTTCTTCAAGGCTGTTATGGGTTTAAACCGGTTTACAAAAATAACTCTGGCGATAGATTATCAACAGCTTCGACGTGCGAATTCTAATCGGGGACTTCACATTCAACTTTAACCACAAACTGATCTCACAAACAGAGTGTTGAGCGCGTCCTGCTGTCACGTGAAATCGGATCGATATCTCTCGCTTCTTACATCATCTTACATCATCCTCCGCGGCCAGCGAGGATCGTCCGGTTTGATGCCGTTTTTGCGTCAAAGAAGGCGCCACATGCCGTGTTCGATGAGCCCATCCGATCCGATTAGCACACGCCGACTGTTTCCATCGGCCGATCGTCCGCACGGCATTGAAAGAAATGCGTAACGGGCGCCATACGGATTCCGGCGTCGTCGCGCGGGAGATGCGCGTTCGGGTTTTTCCTCTTCCCCAGTCCTATGAAAAAGCATCCTCTAATGGCTGAGCAAGTGTGAAGGGCAGGGGGAGGAGAAATCGCCGTTTTTCAATCAACCGAAACGACGACCCAGACGGATCCGCTATGGTTCCGTTCGTCACCGGATCGTAAAAAGAAGCCGTCTGTCGGTTTGGCGAGAAGAAAAAAGCGCGTCGGAGATGCCATCTGCGTACACGGACGGATCAAACGGAGGCGCCCTACGACGGTTGCATTCCGATGCACAGATCGAGTGGGTGGTGGGTGCCCCGCGTGATGTTGCATCGGAAGGTTGCGTGTACGATCGCCCACTGCTCGGGCGGTTGGTTGGAGGTGACGATTATACTGCACTCATGACCCGATTGTGCGAAATGGGCAATTGCTCGCGTCAAGTCGAGGCCAGGATACGCACGGGCGTTCGAGGTTGGACCCGGATCTGTTCGAGCCATCGATGCTTAATTTTCCGTTATTATGGGGTACTTTGTAGTGGTTGTGGTTAGGTGTTGCTTGGGAGAGGAGGCAATTAAACAGTTATATAACACTGTTGGTAGAATTAACTAATGAGGGGAATGGTATCCATATATTCGCATGTATAAAACTGAGAAATAAGTTTGTAGCTAATTCTTGGTGGTGCTTACATAACAAAATTGATCACTAAAAATTGTCACTAAAAATCTTCAAAAAAACATTTCTAAAACAGAACTATAGTTATTGAACTAAACAATCACCGTTATGAATCCAATTTTTAGATGATTCTTGACATGAAAA
>KE525281.1:0-64717 GCA_000441895.2 Anopheles sinensis | reverse complement strand
ATCGGCCGATCCGTCCGCACGGCATTGAAAGAAATGCGTAACGGGCGCCATACGGATTCCGGCGTCGTCGCGCGGGAGATGCGCGTTCGGGTTTTTCCTCTTCCCTGGTCCTATAAAAAAGCATCCTCTAATGGCTGAGCAAGTGTGAAGGGCAGGGGGAGGAGAAATCGCCGTTTTTCAATCAACCGAAACGACGACCCAGACGGATCCGCTAAGCGCGTCGGAGATGCCATCTGTGTACACGGACGGATCAAACAGAGGCGCCCTACGACGGTTGCATTCCGATGCACAAATCGAGTGGGTGGTGGGTGCCCCGCGTGATGTTGCATCGGAAGGTTGCGTGTACGATCGCCCACTGCTCGGGCGGTTTGGTTGGAGGTGACGATTATACTGCACTCATGACCCGATTGTGCGAAATGGGCACAATTGCTCGCGTCAAGTCGAGGTCAGGATACGCACGGGCGTTCGAGGTTGGACCCGGATCTGTTCGAGCCATCGATGCTTAATTTTCCGTTATTATGGGCTTGGGAGAGGAGGCAATTAAACAGTTATATAACACTGTTGGTAGAATTAACTAATGAGGGGAATGGTATCCATATATTCGCATGTATAAAACTGAGAAATAAGTTTGTAGCTAATTCTTGGTGGTGCTTACATAACAAAATTGATCACTAAAAATTGTCACTAAAATCTTCAAAAAACATTTCTAAACAGAACTATAGTTATTGAACTAAACAATCACCGTTATGAATCCAATTTTTAGTATGATTCTTGACATGAAAAGGAGTATCTCAAGAAGATATTTGAATCTAAAAGAGTGAACAAGTAAGTAAAAATTTCAGTTGCTACAGAGATATTTACCCCTGGAAGGATTCTTCTTACAAAAGAATAGCCAAACATATCCGTGATAATTCAATTGAACTACCATTCATGTTGAAAAATGTATTGGCTCTACTTATTATTGCTCAGTAAACACATCTTAAGCATTTATGCTTTCCTGTATAGTGTAAACTACGGGTCTCTTAGGTTTAGCACAAAACAAAATTTTCTGAATAATTTTTCCTTTTAGATAACGAGTTGTTGAAAGGATTATGCTTTAAGATTTATTGCATTTTTTGCCAAAATTTGGGAGTCAATTTTTGATTAAATAATAAACCGATATTGATGATGATCTATCTCAGAAAATCCAATTGATATTGATTTAGGTGCTTGGTTGAGAAATTTCTCTCACAACTTTTCAAAGCGATCGCCTTTTATCCTTTTACTGGGCCAAGCGAATGCGGATCGCGTTTAATTTTCCTATTGCCTACTTTTAGCTTCCAAAACCAGTTGCAACACTTGCCTGGCATATTTGTATCTATCAATGATGGCATTTTTAAAAACGACGCGTTAGCAACATCACCCCAACTCATCTGATGATGACCGCTTGTCCAGTGTGTGACGCAATATTATTGCACCCAAAGCCACCGGACTGGAATGATAAACTTGTGTGCATGTGAAATTTTCCTACAGTCTAACAGCAGGTGATTAGCGTGAAGCATTTCTCAAGATCGATGTTTATAGACGCCATCATCTTATAGCTGATGGGGAAACAATAGTGCGGTTGTTTCGTTTCGCCGCTGCCTTGGCGTTGTTTTTACTTCCTTCCCGGTTGCATCTCATTTTGCTCGGCAAAATGAATTAATTATTAAGTAAGGTGGGATGCTCTGGTGTGCCGCCCGAGGGAGGGTAATGTTATCGGCTGGAAGTAATCGCCACCGACGAGTTTGCGATGAGTTAATTGTAGCCCTCTGCTCCACGGTCGCTTGTTTGCATTATTTCAAAACCCTCATCTCCGGTGGGATGTTTTTTTTTGCGCCCCCCCCCCGGGAAAACCAACGATGCCTAATTTGTTTGTGCCGTTTGGATGTGCGTTCGAACCACGTGTCGTGTTTCTGAGAAACGATTCCACTTCGAAGTAATTACTACAAGAATTATAGTACTTAACAGTGTTGTTCCTAATTTCTCCAAATATCGACCTAAAGGAGGGTGGAGTGGCTTAATGTAATGACAACGACACACCTTTGATGTGGTCAATTAGCGAACCCACTTCATCTCCGCGTTGCTTGGCTTTCCCAAACGGAAGCTCAGGTTTTATTTCCTTCATTTAATTTCTGCGTGTGAAATTTAGTTTTATAAAGATTGCTGGACTGTTGTTTCTTTCGAGTCGGAAAACAACCGATAAGAGTTAATCAAAATCTAGTAGAAATGGAATCGTGAATTAACGAATTCGATCACAGGGAACATGCGACGGAAATGTTGTGGAAAACACAGACCGGCGTTGTATAATTCCCATTCACTTGAAGGTCCACGAGGATCGAAAACGTTCGAATTGTCGAATCTTTCGTACAAAAGTTGTATTCGATTCTGTCTTTGTGGCTGGGTGTGTGTGCGTGTTTGAATGCTTGGTGAAAGCAATCGTAACGCGACGAATCAAACATATTTCATAAGAGAAAGGATAAACACCAACGGGAAATTGGAGCAGTATGCAAAAGAAAACTGTCACGTAAAAATCGAAAGTGCCAAACCCTGGAGGGCATCGAACCGATCGAAAATGTTGCCATTTCACCGATCCCCCTAGGGCTTGCAGTGAGATGTTCAATTTAATTTTCCTGCTATATCATTAATGCAAAAAAAACGAAAAACAAACCGAGCTGATGCTTATAAATATATGAAATGGCTTATTGACATGCGGAGCTCAGGAAAGTGATGTACGATTGTTCGATTTCGTTCGCAGTGGGAATGGGCGAAAACTTTCATTGGAGTCTCTCGTTTTTCCGCCAGTCATCATGTGTGTTTTATGATTTTAGCCATTTTGGTTGGAAACAATTTTGACTAATTTGATTTTTCGACAGTAATTAATCGATGTCGGAGCAAAGAAGCGAAAGGGAAAGGCAGCCCGACAGGAGAATTAATCGTTTCTTTCAGCCTTTCCTTCCGTTCTTTGCCGGCGGAACTCGATTAGCGTTGGGCGGAAATTGGGATTGAAACAACGTTCGGACACACGCAAACACGCTCCGACACCTGATACCTACGCCACCACCAGTTGTTCAACCCGGACTGAAAATGTCTTCGACAAACACACACACATACGAGTAAGGCAAGAAAACGATCAACCGATTTTCAAACGGGAACTAAATCGCTGATTGATTGGCCACCAGCATGGTCACACGAGATTGGCAGCGGACGCGTCCGATCGGGTTTCCTTCCGGTATCTGTTCCCGTCATCTGCGCATCCACGCCATGCGTCTTGTAGCGCCACGCCGCTTTACGTGGAACCGGTGCGGAGTTGTTCCGATTTGCGGAAATTGTTGTTTACCGGTTTGGCGCGGAGGGTTTTCCTTCGGCTTTTCCGAAGCGCGGATGTCACTAGTAAAAGATGTGTAAATGACCGCAACCATTAGCATCGATCGAATTGGGTTAGATGGGTGTTTTTGAATTGCAAATACCGCACGATCGGAGAAAATTTTAGTCAGGTGAATTTTGAGTCTCAGTTCTTACCCCAAAATAGGTTGAAGTATGGCGGAGTTGTCTTAAGATATTTGGTTATCTTAAGTTGTATTTAGGTTGTCATTGTTTATTGCGATAATGAATCGCGTTACAAGAATTTAAATGTTTTAAATGTAATTTAGTATTTTCACGATCACCGAATACTCACTAAATAATAAGATATCAACTAGATAATAAGGTATTCACTAACTATGCATAATCAGGTCGTAATGTGGGCAATTAAAAGTAAAACCTCTTTACCGCTCAACGCCTCAATGCCTGGTATGGTGCAGGTTCATGAACTTCCAAAAATGTGTCTTCAATCAACAAGAGCCCGCCGTTTTAATTTTTCAACGCACAGCGGATCAACGATTTCCTTTCACCTCCCACTCGCAACATGGATCGCAATTCGCGGTCACTAACACCACCGCTAAAGGAAAACATATAAAAATACTCTCGCCCAATTTTCTCGCTGCGCTTGTGCCGATCTCTTGTAAGGTCTTAGATCTTATCGGAAAAATAATCTCCTCGTGCCGAAATTCATCTATCTCGTGCCCACCACAAATCACCTCATCTTCGCGGCCCGTGAGGGGTGAGGGAGGAGGTGGCTTTCTACACGCGGGATGATTTTCATGTTTCTTGTTTTCCTCCTCGCTTCGTTCGCTCGTCAGCTGCGTCGTGGCGCATAATTTATGCGCGCCTACAGAGCTTTCTTTTTAAACGGCCCAGGCGCATTGTGGCGATCTTCTCTCTATGCTCGGGCGTACATATTTGGCTCCATTCGGCGAGAAATGGAGGCGAAACCTCCCTCATGCGGTGATGCAGTGGTGCAGTGTGTCTTCTGGTACGAGTGTGATCGTTTTTCGGGTGGAAAAAACGGGGAAAAAAACGTCCCCCGCAAAGACTGCCGCTTCTAAACACCGCGACACGAACTCGTACCGAGGGATCTGTTAAGTCTTCATTATTTATGCGACCGCTTTGCGAAGATTAATTCCTCCCGGCGTTCGAGTTTCGTTTCGCCCGCGGATTGTGGCGAAATTATGCGCTCCTTGCTGAATGTTGTCCGAGAAACCTTAGGCCGCTCAAACGGGCCATTTAAATTCGAGCTTCCAACCACGCAAAAGCACGATCATATACCGCCTCCAATCGGTCTCCAATCGGCGGGGCAATTAGTGCACATCAGCCACGCTCGCGCCTCGGCGAAGAAACCCTTCCTTAACGCCCCCTGGCCATAGGGACCCTCTTCACCTCACCGGTTTAAACCCTTTTCCCGCTCCACTGTTGACGTTAAGAGGCTCGCTGTCCCAGATCGAAGAATTTATGGTGCACTTTCTTATCATCGTTTTATTTTTAATTTGTTGCTTTGCCGCACGTGCCTCAACCTCGCGCGGGAGGTAAAGTGGGTGCTGGCCTCAAGCGTGTCACGGCGTCACCAACCCACACACACACGCACACACACACACACGCGCGCGCTCCATGATCTCTTCATGGAGGCACGAGCCACGATCCAGCGATTGCGCGATCGGACGACTTTCTCCGTCACACAACACTCCGTCCGAACGCGATCCGTAATCATCATCAGCAGCTCCTCGAGATGATGCGGTATCGGCGAGTTTTGTTTTGGGTTTTCTCCCTCAACCCGTGTGTTTTTCCATGCCCCACTCACCCGTTTATGATGCCATTTCGGAAAATTTGCACCACCTTGCGAAAGGTCGCGGAAAATTGGGTACCCGTGGATCGAATTTGACGAATGTTTCGCCACGCCGGGGGAAAGAGTATGAGTTTCGACCGATCAGTGTCGGCTCGTTCGATTCGAGCGCTGGTTGCAAATTCGACCCGCAAACGTCTCAGCCCTCGTTTTATTATTTCTTCTGTAGTTTTGTGGTGCATCGAATCGGCGGTTGGAGAATGGCTTTCGCAGAGGGAGGAGTTAAAGATGATAGCAATACCATTTATTATGCCATTTACCTTCGCGCAAGCATTTTGTTTTGCTTTCGGTACACAGCGGGAAGATAAATTAATTTGTCGTGCCACTAATGAGCGGCACCGATTGCGGTGTTGTGTGCAGCGCGTGACACGAATCGTGTTCCGTTGCACGGGTAAGCATATCTTACCGTTGTCGGATGACTTTTTGCATGATTTCTACATCAAGTTTGACGATGACGATAAGGAAAATATGAGGTACTCTTGAGGTGCTCGATTGTTCTCGAAGTGCTGGAGCGGTTTTTTTCAAATCGTTCCGTTCAAGTGTTTGCTTCGGTTTTTGCGCGAAATTAAAGGGCGTAGGTGGAGTTGCTTTATTTTTATTTGTTATTGCATCTGCAAGGTAATACCGTTTATGACTGATGGATGGAGTTCTTATCTTATCGCCTTGTGTGTGTGCCAATAAATTCCTTGGAACACTCGATTCATATCGTGGATGGGCGACGCTGTTTTATTTTATGGCTTGAAGAAACCCCTCGTTTGATTTTCTTGCTAGACTTAATAATTCGACTTTGTGTTTGTTCGAGTAGTTTATATTTCTTGTGTGTTTAATTTCATTCAAGGCAGGAGTGAGTGTGGAACACTTTCGGAGATTTTTATTTCCTGAAAAAAGTTTACTACCTTAGCACTTTGTTCGCAAAGCACTGCAAGAGCTTTATTGACGTCATTCAGATAACACAGTTTCGGTGTGCAAAAAGTACACCGAAGAAGAAATTCTCATTATGCATATCTGTTTTTATTGCCAATCCCAAGCAGAGTCCAATTTTCCTGCAGCAAGTCATCTCGGGAAAGGAAAAAAAATATCCAGGGAAGCACCGTTGTTTGCCGAAAAAATGGGTTCGAAAGAAAAACAAGCTAATTGCCTGCACAACCCCCACGACTTCGGGCCCCCTTACCTTCAGAGTAAACGCCACCGGAAAGATCTTGCGGATTAATGTACTTCTTGTTAGCCGTACACAAGTACACAGCGCACTAATTATCTACGTTCTCGTGTTTTCATTTTTTCCGTTTTTCGTTTCCTCTCCGCAACAGGTGACACATCGGACGACCGGTGACGTAATGGTGCTGAAGATGAACCAACGGCGCGCCAACCGGCCCAACATGCTCCGCGAGGTTCAGCTGTTGAACAAACTGTCGCATCCAAACATCCTGAGGTAGGTGGTAAAGGGATTTTCTGGGTGAAAAGGAGGTTGCTTCCTGCAACTTCATTGACTGGCAGCTTTTTCTACGGCGTCCAGGGCGCTAGACGTGGCGTGTTATATACTACCACATGAAGAAAACCATTACAGGATATTTTCATAGTTAGAACCTCCACTCTACGGAAGAGGGTTTAAGGCGCAGGTCTAAGTAAGAACAACCGGAGAAAAGGGAGCGATATGTAATTGATTTAAAAAGCCATTTCCCACTCTTTCGCCGGTGGATGCATTTTCCTACCTCGTTCTTGCTGAAAAAGATAGCCCGGAAGGATGTGAATGGTTGCAAAAACAAACCCACCGGTGAAGGTGTTCCCCTGTGTTTGTCTAGCCTTGGTTGGAAAAATGAAATTTTCCGATCACGCCGACTTCCGGGGCCCGTTTCGATGAGGGTGCATGCACTCGGTGGGAAACAGGGGGAAAAACACGTGGGAAAGTTAAAGCTGGCAGAAACATTTCCCCGTGCGTCTAGACGGGGGTGTGTAAATAGTCTAGGCGTTGTCTAGGGCGGCAACCGTCGTACTTTCGCGGCCGATATTCAGTCAACCGAGTGAGCATTCACTTGCATTTCACAGTCTTAGACCCTTTTTGTAATTTCGATTTGCAAGATATCGATTGTGTTTAAGTTCGATATGCCGCGAATGTTGTTGGATTAAAGTACTATGGAACGGTTAGGAGTGATTGGAGGGGGAAAACAATTAATTTTTCATTCCTGTGTTTATGTTGAAATGATAAATCGAGTTTAACATGACGCACTCCAAGTGCATACTTCGGTAATGGAATCGTGCAAAATAAATACCGTTCAGCATGCCTGTTATTACCTAGGGAAATGATTGAGGAAAATGCAAGTACCTCGTGTGTAACAATTGTCTATTCATCACACAATAAAATAACATTATTGTAAATTGTTTAGATGCCTGCGTAAACACCATTCCTCTTTGCGGAGAAAGTTTTCCACACTTTTGCTTCGGAGGTTAATTTTATTTTGTTGCTTTCGGTACGCCATACTTCGTTTGATTTTTGTATTATACAAGCAACATCGGTATTTACATAGATTAAAGTAATATTGAACACGATCACGCTTTACTCCACATCCAAACCACTATTTTTACCTCCACAATAAACCAGATTCTTCTACATTCCCAAGCACTGCCGGCCCTCACGGTTATGCGAAGGAACGTTTCTTATGCTCACCTCTCGGGGACCGGTTCGAGGAAAAACGCGATCGCATCGTGTTTCGCGCCCCGTACGAGGGCAGCACAAAGTTCAAGGGTCGCTGGCCCTCTCGCATCCGGAAAACGACGCCCAACGCTCCAGCGATGTTGGCCGGCTTTGAGAGCCTCCACCAACGCTTGCGGTGCCTTTTCCTTGGCCGTTGAATATTTGATGGAAACTACCGCGGATTGTTTCGCTTCGGTTTTTAAGAGGATTTCATCCGAGTCGGGTTTGTTTTCCACTCACGCTACCCTGTTGTGTTTGGTCTTTTTCTGTAGTGTTTTAAAGATAATGCTGATATCTGATTTGGTCAAAATAAATTATATTTCAATATACAATTTTTTTGTTTCAATACTTGTTTTGAAAAACAAAGTTCCATTACGATGTTCTTAAGGCTACCTCAATTTATTAAAATTATTCAATTATAACAACAAATTATTGTACCAAATTGTGGTTTAAGGCGTAGTTTGAATGCTATTTATCCAATTTTTATTTAATTCCCCAAATGAAGCCCTTTATATAAAAATTGATCCGTACGTGCGGAATCTGTTGCCTCACCGGAGATAAATTACGAACAAAATTATCAACTTTCGTGCTCTTCGGACACAACGCGAAGCGCCCGGCAGTGTTGTCTTCATTTCGTGTGTTCCGTTGTGGTGGTTAGTTTTTCGCTCGCTTTTCTCCACCCGCTCCGAGGGCTCCTGGTAATTTATGCACACTTCGGGCGCAACTTCAGGCCGGAAGTGGTGGGCTGCAAAGCGGAGCACAATAAGCCGTCCGACGAATGGAAACCGTCGGCCCTTCTTGAAACGCAGCAAAAGCAGCACGTTGAACTTTGTTTTATTTATTTAATTGCAATCCTTAATGTTTAATGAGAATGGTTGGTCGTTGGTGTGCTCGCTCTCCCTTTCCCCATGCCTTCTCCCCATTCCCAGGCCATGTTGCCTGGTGGTGTTGTTGTAGGTTTGCTGTTTATGTTGCTGCCGCCAAGCTTGTCTACATCTCAGCTCGCTTTTGTTGCCCTCCCGTATGCGTGGTGTGTGTGATGATATGCAAACTATGGTGGCGTGTAGTATAGGGCTGGTTTTTACCTATTCGTGATCTCGGAGTTGTTAGTAAAAGAAAAACCTAAACAACTATAGTGGCAACACGTTGTTGGCCTGGAATGTGGTAGGTTTGTTTTCTGTTTTATGAACGGTCAAATGCCTTTTTTTTGTGCCGGAGGGCGGCTTAAACCTGTTGTTTGTCGGAGTATATTTTTGCAAACATAAAATATCGAGCGAGAAAGACTCCAACAGGGAAAAAAAACAAGAGAAGTTTACAATCATTCCGAAATCGGTAAACAGCTAAACTCCTAGACAACGCTACAAACGCTAGACAACGTTGTGGTCAGCTCGTGCTTTACTGTAATAAAAACGATGCAAAGGTGTTGAAGTTTATCTCAAAACAGTCGTGGGCTCGTCGTCGCGGTCGCGAAGGAGAAATCCCAAACACCGAAAGACGAAAACCGAAAAGAAACCGACCCAAACACACAATCAGAGCAAATGGAGACGCCCGATGAGGGATCGTTTGCATCGCGTGGGTTGCTCGTGGGCGAGGGGTGGAAGCGAAATTTAAACCGAGAGTGAAAGCACTCGCGCACTCATCAGGCCAACGCACCGCGGCGTCCGTTTGGTTTCGACGCGAATTTTCCCCCATTTCCCATACCCACCAGCTCCCAAGATGCTCCCCAAACTTCAAGCCTCGATCGTATCTTGTCGATTTATGTGTGTGTGTGTAGGGGGTTTCTTGTGCATGGGCAAGGTCGTTAGTAAGCGATGTTGTGATACCTCCTCTTCTGCTCGTCTGCGTTCATCTGTTTTATCTTTCTCACTCGCCTCCGCAAGGGTTGTTTTTCTCATGGGGTGATTTTTCACCGATCGTTTGCCGAACACTCGTGAAGTCTCTGTTCGTTGGGGATATTTTACCTTTTTCACTCCCGCAGAGAAAAAAAAATCAAGATTCATAAACTCTGCCGCTGTTCTTGTTTGCTTGTTTTGTCTGTATACTCCTTTTTTTTTAGTGTTGTAACGATTTTTGGTATTGCAGGTCGTTAGTTTTTATTTACCTTTCTTTTCATACAATTTTACTCAGAAAAGGCATTTTGAAGATTGGATTTGGGTGCCTTAAATTCATGATTTTTGTTGTAATTCAACATCAAAAACATATTAAAGAATACCTTTTGTATTCCTACTCTGTCAGGACAAACAGCTATTACTGGTTGTTGAAACTTTTAATACAATGTTTACAGTGCTAACAATAATCTTTTTAAGTAACTGTTCGTCGCTGCTAGCTTTAAAGAAGTGATTAACGCGATCGCAAAAATAGCGCTAGTGCGTTCATGATCACGTTTTTAAAACCAGGGGACCGTGCAGGCGTTGTGATTGTTTTTTTAATGTTATTTTTATGCTCCGACGTTAGCATGCTCCTTGTTTTGATGTTCCCTGGCGCTCTTTTTACTCCACTCTTTCCGCAGCAACAGTTGCTGAAGAAGTCGGTTTGCATAAATTGGCGGATGTTAGATAAAGCGAACCGCTCGTAAGAACAGAGAAAAAGAGCGAGGGAGGTGAGGAGAAACCTGCGTTGGATGAAGAGACTCGGACGGGCGAGGGCGCTATGTTGCTCGAGTGGTACAGCTTTTGGCAGATGGGTTGGCCACGCCGTTTGCTGGGAACCAAGTTGTAACGGGTCGAGGGAGTCAGCGGGTGGTTGCGATTTCCACGGCGTGGGGGCTTTGAACTTGCTGAAGGTTGCGGTGAATGCAACTCGGCCCTTTTTCGCTGCTGCAGGTCCATGGCATTCGGTTTTCTTCGCTCCGTGCACACCCACACAGTCATCCACCGTTAAAGAGGCGCAAAAGATCATTTCACTCCACGACTCGTTCTTACTTCGAGAGGGTTATGGATCCGCCTCCTTAGGTCAACCGGTCTGGAGTTCTTATTTTTCTTACGTTGCATAACGCCGCCTGACCGTGAATTCTATTTCCAACCACGTATGTAGAATATTTATTTTTCCGCTCGACCAAAATGTGTTTTCCTTTACTTCAAGAAGCAAAACAGAAGCTTCTCGCATATGGACCTATTGACCTTGACTACTTTTGAATTATAGTCTCATCGTACACGTCAATCAATGCGTTATGACGTTTGGTCGTCCCACAATTTTGACCAACGTTACACGCTTTGCAAAAATAGAAGGTTCGCTCGTCTCATCTGTTTGGAAACGCAAACGCTCGTATCAATTAAGCTGTCGTTAAATCTCCACCCAAGGGTTCGAAAAAATATTTTCAACAGAACATTCCGCGTGTTTTTATTAGTTTTTTGTTGTTCGTCCGTGTAAACAAATCACATTGAATCATCAACGGATTCAAGGGGGGTTTGCCCGAAATTCGCCCTCCCCATCGCTGGGACAGTTTTGTTTGGGATTTTCTTTTATTATTTTTACCCAACCGGCTGAATTTGCTTCCTGTGTCGCTCGTCCGAGGGGATTTATGTTCGCTATTTCGGTACCAAATGTTGCGGTTGTTGTTTTTCTCTAATTTCCTTTCGATTTTTGCTTTCCGAAAATATCGGTGGGCGGTTGGTAGGGTTTATTTTCGATCACGATGATTAACCTGCGTTCTAATTTAGGAACGCTTAAAATATATCTTGGATGGGTGGATGGTTATCAGTGTGTTTTTGGTTTGTTTGGTTCCGGTTAAATTTTACCAGTTTGTAGATTAAAACACGTGTAATAAACGAAACCTCTTTTCACTTTAAAAGGCACTTTAGACTGAACACTCTATGTCAGCAATGATTACATAGTTTGGTCAACGCTTTTCGTTTATCTGTATCAAAAGTTAATGTGAACGATTACTGCACATTCTCTCGGAGCTACACAATTAAAACACTTTCAATTTCCCTTTCATTTAGTGTTTGTTTAAGTTCGCACGGAGCCGGAAATATCGCTGCAGTAAAGTAGTTCGACGAGAGAAAAACCAACAACAGTGGCAAAAACCCTACGGGAGCATAACGTTACGCAACCATCGATTGCATCCGGGCTGGGGATTTTGGAAAGCATGGGAATCATTACCCTCCCTATCAGATGGTGCATTGCATTTTTTTCGCCACATCATGTCAATGCCTCCACCGTTTGGTCATAAAATGTGACCAGATTCGGTACGCACACTAACCGAAACAGAAGGGGAAAAGTCGCCTCGAAGGGAAAGAAAATCGACATAAAGAAATTGTTCCCCGGGAAGCATAGTGTTCGCAGGAACCGGTACTGGACACGATGCAGTCGACTTGTTGGCCGATCGAGTTGATCGTTTGCTGATGCTTCGACGATACCAAAACGGATCCCACTGCCTCTGATTCGCGCAGTACGTCCGTCCATTCACTTCCTGATTGACACATTGGGATCGTCGGGCCATGCTCTCCTCCCTGCGGTTCACTTTCCGATGTTTTCCGAATCCAACCATCGTTTCAACATGCTTCTTTCCTTTCGCTTTTTCTTCTGCTGCTTCACGCCTGATCCACTGATCGATTTAGCATAAATTGCAACGCATTTGTTTCGTTTCGTGTATGGAGGATGTGATGGTCGCAGTGAAATTCGGCTCGATTTCGTTGTCGAAAGTGAAATTTGTCGTGGAAAGTTGACTGATCGGTGATCTGTTGTTTGACCGCATGGCAGTTTTACTTTTGCTTTTATTTCTGCGTTACACCCAATCAGGTGTTTTTCAGGCTCGATTTACAATGCAGCGTGCGTTCGCATTGGGTTTGCGGAACCGATTTCCATACAATTAGGACGTGTTGTTTAGGCAGTTTAGAGCTATTGCAGGATGATCTATGAATAGCAAATGATTTTTATTACAATTCGATAGATTAGCAATTTAGTTGAAACTCCTTCTGCTTGAATTCAACACATTTAATTGTTATTCTATTCGTTGCGAATCACTCTTACACACACGCAGTAAGGTAAAAATAGTCTAAGTCGGATGAAATAGGAGACTTAAGAAGAAAGTAAGCGATTGGGCAGCATAATTCGCGTAAAATTACCGCTTCTCGACGGGGCAAGTGTTGGTCGCCCGATGTCGAGTGCGCAAATCCGTTAATCTGGCCTCAACCTCAAGCGATCGGGCCCAATATGGCCGCAGCAAGTGCTTCGTACCATACGATCGACCTCAATTCGCGTGCAAGAAAAAGGTCACCGGGGGGCATAAGATCCGGACAGAACGTATTCGCTTAATTGAACCTGCCATGCGCTGAGTGTACGAAAAAGAAAAGAAAAATGGGGAGGAATTCTTCCCGGGACCGTGGGTAGTTAGGCGCCATCTTAAGCGGTTTACAGTGATCGTCGTTAAATTCCACCATACGCTTTCGATACGATTTTTTCCCTTCGCCTTCGGGCCAGGATCAATCATGGTTCCTTTTACGGCAGGCGAAGGCTTATGCACCGCAAGTATCGGCAGTGAATCGTAAAAAGCGAAGAATCGACCAAATTACCAACACTCCATTTACGACCGTTGGGAGACCAATTGCGTTTGTCATTTCATTTCTGATGCGTACTCGTCGATCGCCAATGGAGCAAAGGCAGCATCATGCCAGCGGCCATTGAGAACGATCGTGAACGAGTGACCGATCCTGGCGATTGGATGCCATAAATATGCCGCAACTTACGGTCGTTAAAAAATACGGCCCGGATTAAAGGATAAAAAATCGATATGATGGACCGAACAAACGGGATCGTCAACTTAAGTCGATGTCGTTGAACGATAGCAGCGGTCCGCTGCATCATCTTGCCGGGAAAATTGAGCTATTGTTCGCATCAAAAGGTGATCGCCAAGGAGGAAGGCCCCGGTTGTTGGTGGTGATTGTCCCTCTCTTGGGGAACGGGTCGCGGAAACCTTATAACGGTTCCTTCCGCTTTCACGAGCAGCTCCAAGAGGTTCGAAGAGTTTCGAATGTAAGCCCGATTGCGGTGATTAGACTGTGGCCGGCCGTTTATTTTGTTGGCTCGTGTGAGCAGATTATCGTATGCTTGATGCGATAAACGGGGCTCACGTGTTCAATTTGGGAACCTGTAAATACTCTCTCCTCGCGCCGCTGCTCGAGACAAGTGACACTTTGATCATTCGCAGGGCCTTCGGGGCAACGTAATTGTGATATTTATAACTGGCGCCTCCGGTTTCCACAAATTATTTCCACCAGGAACTGGAACTGCCGGTGTTAGATGGGAAGAAAGCGAAGATGGAACGAATGGAAAAGGGTAGCTTTCCTCCCTTGGGCCGTGCCTAATGAGATTAAAGTATTTAATCAGACGACGAGTTGGCCTGCTTTTTTTCCGAGGCGTTCGTTTGAACGTAAACGGGTCGATTGTGTAACGGATTAAATTGTCCAGCGCCTAATCGTTTTTGTTTTATTCAAACAAATCAAGGCAGATCGGGTAGATTGAGGGCTTTTCTTTTCAATTAAAATGATCCACTCTCTAATTTATGACACTGTGAATTTAGACGCGTTGTAGAGAAATTTATTGACGGAGTTTTTCTTTCAATTTATTGTTAACTGTATAAACGGACAGTTTTCTTAATCCTTAACATAAAAAGAATATTTTTGTTTACAGAACGCTAATATAAAATGTTTTTTGTTTTTAAATTCGACTTGTAAGTCACATGTGTTGGATTTTTTTCTATGAGAATAATGTTCGTTTTTCCTTCACTATTTTCCTCCACACTCCCGAACATCGATTTACGATTGCGCATGGGCGATCGATTTGCGTACGGTCGAGCGCTTGCGGGTAGAAAATGGAGCGGTAAACGAGCCTTCATTTGTATAATTCCCTCGATGACTGTAACCGTGGTACGTTCGAGAGTACTCGGTGATGCAGAACGTCTCGAGATGAAGCCTTGGGGCGGAAAATTTCGAGTGGCGGGCTCGAAGGGCTTCAGAGTTCACGGGGGAGAATTAAAAGGGTTTAAGGCGAAACAATGAACAAGATTATGACCGTACAGTCAGGTTGAGCCATGGAATGGTCCGGAAATAAATGGATTTAATTATTTTCTCCGATTTACATAAGTATCTCTTGTCGACCTAAAGTGGTCTCATTTGTTAGAAAGCGTGGAAATGCAAGGTATCAAGCTCCGTACGTCTTTTTTAATATATTTCCCATCTCTCTGCATCTCTGCGTCGATGTGGGTTCAATAAATTAATCTCTTTTTTATCGAATCTCGTGCCAAAAACATTATGGGGCATCGAATTGCAACAAGGAAGAAACACGTAAACGATCGGTTTCCTCCAAGTCATATTTCAGTTACATCGATCATACAGACACGAGTGAGTGTAGCAGACGTAATTTTGTTGCAACGGCCAACAATTGCCATAAAGTGCAGTGATTAGGACGTGTGTAATTGCACCCAGTCCAGTCGCACCGCCGAACAATCGAATCTCGAAGGTGGCCACCCAAATTGACACCTCCTATCTTGTTTCCTTTCGATTATGTCGGTGCCGACGTCGGGGCGAACGATTACCGCACCGCGAAACTGCGGTACGTGTGTTTGGGAGCGAGCGAAGAGAGTCGGCATGTAATCCGTCGCAAAATCGCATAACTTGGCCAGGGCTCCAACGGCGGTCAACGGCACTGCAACCTGCAACCCAACCGGTCGTAACCGTCCCCGCGTTCGAGCAAGAAATGGACGCTTCATCGGACACGTTTCCAGGCGATGGCGGGTTTCGGATCGCCCGGCTTGAGGGGGCGAAACGGAGGAAAAAACCGGTTGACCGCCCTCACTGCCGCCCGTAACCGCAAGGAAGGCAGAGAGGAAGGAATCGATCTGCACTTGGTTCGATGGAGGTTACTATTTTCAGGAAAAACAACCTCCTTCGGATGTTGTTGTTGCCGGGGTGGGTTGGAAAATGAAGTGGATAAGATGTTGCTGTGAGGCATCATGCAAAATACGAATAAATATTGCATGGAAGCTTTCAATTTCACGAGCCGCAATAATCGATGAGTTGGACATTTTTCATCAGTTGAACATTGTAACGCTTCTTGATCGAGAACACGTTACTATTTTGAACTGATGATGTTACGCCAAACGCTTCGATAAATGCTGCTCAGGTTGGAGATGGAATGCAATTAAACTTTAAATAAACTCTGTGAACCTTTTCGTCCAATGATTTAATGTAGGTTAACTTCCCTACGAGAGTCCTACTAACCCGGTTCGATTATTGTCCACACATTTTACTGATGACAAGCCCGCGAAGAAAACGGTAAAAAATGTAACGTTGTTGGTAAATGGTCACATTGCAAACCTCCTTCTTCTAGACATTGGCAGCCTGTGGTCGGCTCTTGTTGACCAAGGAAAACCTCGCCAAAGCCCTACCACCGCCAGCTCCCCCCCGGCTCTTCTGACCCAATTTTGTCATTTTCATCTCGTTAATTTCCTCGTGCGATGCGCACGCATTACCACTTGTTACATCCCGGGCGTTCGATCGGGCTGTCGAATCGACACTCCACTCCACGAAACGAGCCCAATTTGTGTGCGGGCTTTTGCTGTTCAACCACACGCGCGCTCCCTCTTGGAGGAAAACACCCCCCCAGGCCAGCCGCCAAATTCGATCCGCGGTCGGTTTGATTTCGACAAACCCATCATCCACCCACCAAACCAAACCGCAGCGAAAGAAACTGCACTCTAATTACCTCATCCACGCTTCTTGTTGCACCATGTTCCCTGTATCATTGCCTTCCCGCGGGGCAATGTGGGGCAAATCGAAACGACTGACCGAAAATCTTCTGCTTTTTTTATCATTGCGGTCAAGTGTGTGAAAATGGTGAGAAAAGAAAGCAATCAAAAAGCCGGTGGGAAGACGCGCGGTGTGCTGTGTGTTAAACCTTAGATGCATTCGAACGTAAAGGATAGCTTTTTTTTGGCAGTTTGGGTTTTAACTACTCGGGAATGAAGCTGGTGTGGCGAAATCTCTTAAATATAAGCAATTAATTTGTTCGAAAACGGGAGTTCTACGTTTCAATTACCTTTTTCCGAATGTTAGACAATCAGCTTTGGCATGTTCTTTTGCTATTCGTACAACCTTTCGGAAGCGGTGGATCATTCTTCGATTCTAGCATCAGCCAATCAAGCAGCATGCTTAGTGGAAATTAGGCGCGAAAATAAGGTGTAAACAAAGAAACCACACCGTTTCTTCCACCCTGTCCGACAACTCGGAACATGATTGCACCAATTATCGCGATCTCGAGCCGGCGCTTCCCACCGAAGCACGTTTTTCCCCAGGCGTTTTCTAGAACACGGAAGCGCGAAAACGGAAAACACAAATCTCATAATCGGCTCGTAAGCCTGAAGCACCACACACTTAAAGTAACAGAACGCGTGTGGGGCTACATGCCTCTCGAAGCTCTGTTCGGGATCCTCTTCTGGGGTGCTGAAGGTAGGTAGAACTCCCGAAAAACCCCAAAAAGAAAAGGCTCTCCCCCGAGTGGCGCAAGTGCTTTTCCATGCGCTCGCCCAAATTATCACGAATCATCCATGTTCCGGTGTGGCTTGGTGGGCGCGAAACGCTCGTGGAGATGCTGGAGAATTGTGTTAATAATCTCTACCGCATTACCTAGATTTCCGACCCAAACCGCGCGGAAGGAAGCGGCTTCTGGATCGAGTCTTTTCGCCTCGTGTATAAGTTTGGAAAGAGGATCAAGTCCGGAGCTTTGACTTTGGAGAGGTGCTGGTGGAAGGTTAATGAAGTTTAGCGCGCAAACACACTTGTCGGTATCTTCAGAGACATGCTAATACACGGGCGCTTCCCAGAACGGAGTGATGTAAAGACGGTGCTTCACGTCGTGTAGTGGCAATTTTGCACACTTGAGGATGCTTTTCAGACGGGTAAAAGCAGAAAACAGAGTGTTGAATAACTTTGCCATCGATCAGCCTCAGGGTGGGCTCTGGTCGAACGATCAAGTCGAGAGGCGAACGGCTCATCTAAAATTCTAATTTCGGAAAATACGGATGAAAATGTTCAAGTTTCCTGTTTCCTACCGCAACTCCGCAAGCGAAAGCGAATGGGAACGGTTGGAGTGGAAATGCATCTTGTCACGAAGTCACGAACAAGCTTTTTCCTTCCTGTGCGATCGTTTGCGGTTGAGGCTCACAATATTTATTCAGTTACAGTTTAATAAACCAGTATTACAAACAAGTACTAATGCTTAAAGCACTTTAAAATTATTTTGTACGTGATACTAAATGTTATCATATTTCAAACAATTTAATTTGACTTGTCAGCCATTCAATGTTGTTCCATTGGCTTCTCCAATGTGATATCCAATGTCCATATTTGTTTGATAACGATCGAGCTAAGCCTATATTTTCACCAACAACGACCATCATCGACCAAAACTGCGCAAGCGCTTTAGGGAGGATCGTAAAGTAAACAGTTTCCATCCGCACAACATCGTGGCACGCTTCCGCGGAAGCTCGGAAAATAAAACCAGTTTGCTTTCGAGCAGCTCGATATGGCGCACTGTGGCACACCGTGGCCTTCCGGAATGGAGCAGGGAAAATGGCCGTGCGAGAACCGGACAGGAAGCGATCGTAACTGCGGGCACCCACTGCAGGCGCCTTAGCTGGAACAGCTGTGTTGTGCGCCTGTGATCTGCATTTAGAGGAGGTCCACCTGGTATCAAAGGTACGTTTTTCAACCCGCACGAGGTGCGATTTGGAAGGCGGAAACAAAGTCGAGCCACCTCTCCGGTCGGACGTGAGGTATCTCGCCAAACAGTCGACGACTTGTGTGGAAACTTGTACTCTCTCAGTGACTGATGCAACTGTCGGTGTGGTTGAAAAAAAAGGTGATTAGAGATGTGTTTCGAGCTGCTACTGACCTCAGTACGTTGGCTTGATGTGCACGAGGACTCTCGTCCCATTACTTCGGTATCAATTTGGAGTGGGTTAGTTAGGCGGTTCGAGCAGGAAACGTGTCCGAGGATGATGGAAGATTATTTCTTTGTTTATGTTGAAGTAGGAAGCGTTCCTGAACGTTTATTTACAAAACATCACATTAGTTAAAGTAAAGCTCCAGTTCATGTTACGTTCAAGACTATCGAAATGAGTTCAGGTATCTCTAGACTTTACACACTTCGCTCCTATGGTTTATGAAAACAAATTCATGTGATAAATGTAACCATCGCCCCAAATCGTTTTGACCATACCAATCTCACCCGTTCGTGCCCTTTTAGGAAGTTACTTCGCATTTGTCTCGTGTAACAGCGGCGTGAGAAAATGGAACCCGCTCAATGTCAGCTGCTTGGTTCAATTTAACATAATTTGCTTACGCTTAATGTCCACATGTCGCCGCTCGCCTTTCGGTCCTGGGTAGACGAATTAGGCGCGTGTTGCCAAAACTGTTTCATCTAAAGGTTCGCCGGATCTAGCCGGCCCAAACCGTCCAATCGGCGAGGTGGTGAGGTGTTGGTGCCGCATTATTCATCTCGCCATCAGCGGAAGGCTCCCTTGACCCAGATGGGTGCCATATTTGGGATGTGACTTGTTCTTTTTTTTGTGGAGCGCTTGTTATGTTACGTGCGAGCGTCGTTGTTTCTTTCATCATGATTTATTTTCATTTCCCTCCAAAAGAACTGGCGCCGTGCGGCGACGGATAGCGAACCGTCCAGCGTCGTTGTACATTCATAAGAAGCTCAAGTGGGGCGACGACACGACTGTTGGTTGGTTTTTAAATATTTTAAATGTGCCACTTGAAATCGAGGGATAAACAAAACTCGCTCCGACCTTCGCAGCATCTCGTGATTGTACGCCACGGGGTGGAAAATGCGGAAGTACCGTTTCGGCGTAACGCATTAAAAGGCGGGAAGTGCCCTTGCACAACCCCCTTACGGCAAAAGGGTTCTATCGGTGGAATGAAGCGTTCGAGGTGTGACTTCCGGACATAATCCCGCCCGGATGCGCCGCTACAACGACGTGAGAAAGCCTAAACTAAACTTCCTCTCGCAAAAGTTCGTGCACCGAACGATCTATTGTTTCTAACCGGCGGGGGTTTTTCCTCTCGAAGATCGCTGGGCGAAAGTCGGAAGCAACCAGAATTGGATTGTTGTGTCTCTGTCACTGTGAACCTCGGAGTGACGGAGTGGGTTGATTTTATGAGGAACTGTTGAGATGCAACACGAAAACACCCTTTCCATAGCGATGGATCATGGGAATTGCGATTCAAGAGGAAAACACCAACTGTCGAGAGCAGATGATGAGGAGAGGCCGTTCGTTGACCGGACCAGAAACCACGGGGATGACTTTTCATCCCACTGCCCGGTCGTTCCGAGTGATGGTCTTTTAAAATTCCACGAGACAATCCGTTAAGTAACACAAATTCTCGAAATTCCCAGCACGATCGCAGCAAATCGGTCAGGTGCCGCCGAAGTAACGTGCGCCCGGTTAAACGATCAGGCGGACAGAAACAATGGGAAACAGCGTGATTTTTGGGAAGATGTTCCGCCGGGTTAACGGTTGATTATTTCAATTTCAACCCTCAGGATTTTCATGAATTATTAACTTTTAATAAAACAACCTCGAATACCGATCATGTTGGGGAAACAATTTCACAAGTTTTAAGTCCCGTGAAATTTCCCCTTTTTCTTACCATCACTTATCCCTAAGCCAATGATGGCCAACGCGTTGTTACATGTGCGTTCCGATAGAAACATCACCCAACAGCGCGTCTTAACGCATGGTTGGATTATGTCAAATCAAAGACTTTCCTCAACCCGTCATAGTTTCACGCTTTTCCGCCAACTCCGAATGCTGTCGAGTTATTTTTCACGTCCACTAAAGACACTTTGATTAATGATGGCGGCAATTGGCTCGCGGTTACTTTAGCTTTACGCAACGGTCCGCCAAACCGACGGATGCTGGGGACCGGCAATTTCGGCCTTCGGTGGAAAGTGTTGTCTACATGTGCTCCGAAAAATTATTGGGCAAATTTCCTTACGCCCCGAGGGCTCGGGGGAGAGATTTTTTTAAGGTACATCATCGTTCATTATAATTGCGCCGTGTAACTACCGTGGACTGTTTAAACCAATTTATTCGTTTCGGTGGGGTTTAGGTTTGCTAGAGTTTTGTAGGAAACAATTATTTGAATGTGACAGGATGAATGATTAAAGGTAAATAATCTTTCACGGTGAATGTATGGCTAGTTGGAAATTAGTTATTGTAACTCGTAAGAGAAAGTGGATACTTAGCATTGTGTATATGACTCAGTCCAATAATTTTTTTCAAAAGTACCTATTTCTGCTGGTCTTTGGGGTTTCGACTGAATTAATTAATATACTTATGCTCCCAGAATGATACTAACGATAAACAACCATATTCTTTTTCGTCTCTGCGATAGGTTTATGGGTGTCTGCGTTCAGGAAGGACAACTGCACGCCCTGACGGAGTACATCGAGGACGGTTCGCTGGAGCAGCTGATCGCGAATAACACCGAGTACCTTCCGGCCCTTTGGAAGATAAGGATCGCGCTTGGGATTGCCCGAGGAATGCAGTATGTGCACGACGTCGGTATCTTTCATCGCGATCTTACCAGCAAAGTAGGTGGACCACACCGTGTGGATCGATCTTTGGGCGAGTTCTTAAACTTTAATGCAAAACTTTTCCTTCCCCCTCGCAGAACGTACTGGTGAAGCGACTTCCCGACGGTATGTTCGATGCGGTGGTCGGTGACTTTGGGTTGGCCGCTAACATCCCTCGGAAATGGTAAGTAAGAGAGGCACTTTTAATATGCGCCATTCAGCTAACGGAAGTTTTGTTTTTCCCAGTGGCAAACCCCGCCTTGACACAGTTGGCTCCCCGTACTGGATGAGCCCGGAGTGTCTGAAGGGACAGTGGTACGATCAAACCAGTGATGTATTCTCGTACGGAATTATCTTATGTGAATTGATAGCACGGGTGAGTAGAGAAATTAACAAACTGGCATCAAAACGAATGACTCCAATAATTGTACTTTTTTTCCACGTTGTAGATCGAGGCAGATCCCGACATTATGCCTAGAACTGATACGTTTGGTTTGGACTACATTGCGTTTGCCGATGTGTGTCCGAACGATACGCCACCGGCGTTTTTAAGACTGGCCTTCTATTGTTGTACTGTAAGTAGTCATCTTGAGCAAACCCTCATCAAATAATATCTCCCTAATAATTATAAATCATTCTTCTTTTCTTGTAGTATGATCCAAAGAGTCGACCGACGTTCACGGAATGTGTCAAAAAGTGCACACTGCTGTCCGATGTGTGTGAAGATAGTTACAATCATCTGCAACAACAGCAGCAGCAGCATCTGTACAGGCTGAGTGTGGCCAACGGGACTCCAAATCCGCTGGTGAACGGGAGCACCTCAACGAACGGGCTCAATGGTGTTACGACCCCCAGTACCATCATCACCTCCGCGAGCAGCAGCTCCGAACCCGTCCCGGCGGTAACCGAAAGCAGTTCCCCAAGCAGCAGCACAACAACGACCCCGTCCGGCAGTGGAGAGTACTCCCAGAACCCTCTGCACCACCGCCGGTCGCTTTCGGAGAACGTGATCGTGTTTCCACCCCACACAACGCCTAGCGATAAGGCGCGCTATCACATGTACCAGCGGGGCAACTCGGTTGTACGACCGGCCGAACCGGCCATCCCCGAGTCGCCCACCTACTCCAACCAAACGCTGCGCAAGGTGGCGGAAACGATGCTGCTGAAGGATCCTCAGTACAAACCGCGCGCGAACACGGAACAGGGTGGCGTTCCGAAGGCGAACCCATTCAGTGCGCTATCGCAGCTGAAGGGCGTGAAGAAGATACTTGGCCCCAATCCGGCCGTCACGACGTACAGTTCGGGCGATCTGTTCAGCTCGTGCTTCGAAATTTCGGCCCCCTACTTCCGGGCGTGGAACTCGGTGCAGAATCAGATCGTGCAGAATGCACGCGACGGGCGGAGCTGTACCGGGATGGGTGGTTCGGGTAGTTCCGGGTCGGGCAGTGGCGCTGGCGAGGGTCAGCCGAAAAGTTTACCCAACTCTCCCACCTCGCCGCGAAAAGAGTACGGTGAGGAGGAGGACGACGAGCATGCGGGAACCCATGCGGTTGGTGGCCGACTGGCGAACGAGTACCGGAAGGTGTCGCTTGGCAACGTGCGCAAGTATCGGGCCAGCTTCACCGAACTCTCTAGTCATCCACTGTACAAGAGTGGTCAAATTGAGACTGAAGTATCGAGTACCGGCGCGGCACGGGGCACTAATCCCACGTCAACGGCGTCGAACACCGTCACCTCAACGACAACCGTCAATTCTGTGCCCGCGAAGAAACTGCTAAACGGAGCCGGACCACCTAAACCCTCCATACCATCGATCGTCTCGACGGAACCGGTCGAGGAGGAGTTGGAAATGACTGAACCCTTACCACCAACGGTGGGAGGCAACAAACGGACGAAAACCATCAGCGGCAGTAGCAGTGGCAACAATCTGGTCCATCTTAGTAACAACAACAATAACAACGGGGACAGTGGCACCGAGGAGGGTCAAGATGGAGCGAGCTGTGATGGTGAACCGATCCGACCGGATGACGAAACGTTACTTAAATCTTCTTCCCGGACAACCATGGTTAGCGATGTGAACGTGAAAGATGCTTGTCCCGAGGGTGGAGAAGGCGTTCTGGAAACACCACGTATTCTTACCCGGCGGGGGTCAACGGAGAGTGGATTTTTCTCCTGTCTCAATGAAGACTTTGGCACGTACAAGAGTTCCCCTTGCTGCTGCTTGGAGCGGATAGCGCACTGCGATTCCACTGACCGGTTGCCAATGTGTCGGTGTATGTTTGGAGTAGGAACGGCCGGATCCAATGGTTCTGGAGCGGGCGATGGAATAACACTCTGCCCCGGTGGTGGTTTAATGTCCAACCAAACATTAAACGATAGCTCGAGTATATTGTTCTTCGACGACAGCTCAACGACGGTCAGCTCGTTACGGAGCATGGATGACCTGGAGCTGTCGGATTCGATACGGAAGCGATTCAGCCATCATAACCATCACCTGCACCATCTTCACCATGTGCACCAGGTGCACAGTAGGCACAACCTGCTCAGCAACGTGGACATCGACGCACGTTCGATCGATATGGGTTTGATAAATCGACTTGCACTGGATTCGGAAATCAGCAGCATGATCCAAAAGAACCAGTTCGCGAACCAACTGCTCTACTGCAAGAACCGCTCGTCGTCCATCTTCACCGACAGCTCGGACGACATCAGCAGTCTGGCCGGATCGGACTCGCTACTGTGGGACGACCGGTCGTACACGGCCCTCCCGACCACACGCTCGGCACAGATTGCCAAAATCGTCGAGTACTTCGAGCGCAAGGGTCAAACCTTCAAACCATTCACTGTACCTGATTCCCTGCAGCTGGGTTCCTCTACTAACACCGGTGGACACTGTGGTGCCGCCAGCTCGGTACACTTGCCACACCATCACCATCACCATCATGGGCGACTCGGGCCGGGCACAACAACGGGTGGGGGTTGCATGGGCACCTGCCACAATGCCACGACGACCACGTCATCCGCGAACACAGCGACACCAAATGGAAACGGCAACGGAGCACGCAGACACTCCAGCACCAATGCGGCGGCAGCGGCCAGTGCGGCCAAGCTGTCGCAGACTGAACTAAAGCAACGCTTCGAGTACGAGGCGTTCTGCTACGAGCTGGAACGTAAGCAACAATCGGCGGCTGGTAATGGTACGCACCGTTTGAACATCTGCGAAGGGAACGTACGCTCGAAGCTGCAGTTGTTCGACAAGCTAAAGCAGCAGAGTAACATCATCGCGGCCGCCACCAACGGTGGATGCACGGTTGCAACGAACGGAACCACCGCGCTCAACAACGGTGGCAATTGTGCAACCAACAGTGCAGCATCCAACGGCAGCTCCAACGTTAACGGGTTAACCATAATAAATAAATAAATAGATAAGTAGAATCTGGTGGACTAGGAGTAGAAACGACTGTCGATCGATCTGGAAGGAGGTACTTTGACAAAAGTCTATCAATCGATCGACAAAAAAAACCCAAACACACAAACACACACAAAACGGGCAATTGCAAAACAAAAAACTGAATCGTACTGTGGAAACATTACTTATCTACCTTTATATTTGTTAAAAGTGGTTGTAAGCAGCAGGGCTCGTGTGAAATGATTCTGCGACTAATGTAGGGTCCCAAAACAATGCGCCAAACACACACACCCTAAAAGAATGTGTCAAATAACCGCAATGCGTTGTAGATCAAAGTGAGATTAGCGAAAAAAAACACAAACATGTCCCAGTTTAAATGTCGGCAGCAATATCCTGTTCGTCTCTGGCGGTAAGCCGTTAAATAATTTGTCCATTTAGAAAAGAAGTACGACAATGGTACTGATTTGTGCAGCAAGTTAAAAGAGGGAAACAATAATGTCACTGTAGCCAGAGCAATAGTGTACTTTAGTCTTGCCAACAAGCTCCTAGCAACACGTCTACTTCGATCGTCGTTTAGTGAAGCAGCAGAGTAGTTTTATACATAAGGGAAGCAAAGTAGACAGTCGATGTAAAGTTGTGGTTCTATATTTTAACCCGGAAGAAACGCCCTTCCTCTAAACGGACGGACTAAACGTTTGCACGAAGGCCTTATAGTTTAAACTGGTTCATACGTAGAAAAAACAAAACAAATCACTAGGATTGATATAAATTAGCTCAATGAATCAACATACAGATTCCTCCATCCGTTCGGAAGTTTGCATCCGAAGAAAACAATTAGCAGAAGGATGTAAGTTACAGGTTTTTTGTCTCCAACACATCAATCCGATTTTATCATTGTACAACGGTAAACGGAACAGCGAATCCAGAAAATACGGAAAAGATAGAGAAAGAGAAAGCAAACGTGTACAGGTGCAGGCATATGCAAATGAATCAATTCGTAAACTTTTTGACGTCCATTTTTAAAAGTAATTAATCATAGTGTTGCATTCAACGGAGGAAGTAATTTGAAAGCGGAGCGAATCATCCAAGTTACACTTTCTTTAGAGTCATTGTAGCGACTAGAGAAATAGAAGAACTACTGATATTTGTAGACATTTTTGTTATAAAGTGTGAAAACAAAGCGAAAGTGTCAAACGAAGCAAACAGCAGCTGTGTGCAGAAGAATTAATGCCAAAAAATCTGAGATCTACACAGACATACAATCACACACCGACACACAAACACAAACAAATATTCTTAGAAGCAACAAAATCCCGTCTGTTCCACCTCTTCTTCCTAAACTATTGTTACTAATACCGTAATTGCGACTATCGTGTATCGATTATCATCTGTATTATCCGTAACGCACCTAGGTCTTCCGTACGCGCGGCTTGGAATCGACTCCGTATTCCACAACAATGTTAAGTTAGCAAGTTCCGAGCCCCATAATCAACCTGTGGATCTTCCTATCGGTAATCATATCTTCAAGCGAGAGAAACAAAACCCTTATTAGTCTATGTTCTACCTCCGGTTTACCTGCAGCTATAGAGCTATTGTTCTGTGACGGTAGCGTACCTTTCGCGACTAATCAACACAACCGTTAGTGTACGTTTTCTATTCACTTTAATCATTTTTTCTCATTTTATTTGTAGCAAAAAAAGATGGGCATGTTTGCAATATACTGATTTAGCGAGACTTTGTTTGTAAGACTAGCGTGTAGGAATTTAGTTCGGTTTGTGTCCTAAGTTACTGTCATTAGTATCCATCTATGTACCGTAAACAAAATATTGTAGGGTAAGGAGGCGCGATGCTTCCCTGCTGTGTGGGAAGTGATGTGATGGGGTGGCGCGATCACTCTCGCTCACCAGTTCTGAGATTATTTATTGACTTCCCCTTGTCTTTTTTCACTAGTTTACCTTAATGCCACTTTGTAGGTGATAGTGAAGTTCATCGATACTTTTCGTAAGTGCAACACCACATACTTTTAGAGCAGATCAGCACACGCACCAGCAATCACGTTTTGCACGAATGATACGCTACGTATACCGGGCTATAGGATAGGTTAGTGGCCTAACCTTGGCAGTTGGTAGTTGTTCGTTTGTACATAGACAGTTTCGTTCAGATGGAGCACGGTGGGTCTTCTCCCAGACCCAACCCGTGTCGTATGCCAAATGATCGTACTAATTTTTAAACACCTCCCCCTCAATCATCACCGGAAACAGCCAAGTATTAGCGAATATATATATTTATCATCTATCTTTTTCTTTTCCATTTTATATCCCTTATGAAGTTAGAGGCAGGCAAGTTACGTTTGCGAGCATCATTTCTCGTTTAATATATACTACTAAAAAAGGGAAAAGCCAACATTTTTAAACACCGGCAAAAGGCACCTAGTGCATGGCCACGTTCGGAGGCAAACGGTATTCCGAATCAATCACCTCGATGCGTTTGAAAATTTGATCCATCCAAACAAACACAAGCAAACATATTAAAAGGCGGTATTGTAACGCAACCGTAGTACAACACGCGTTCGTTTATATATTGAACAATTGTTTATATTTGTCGTTCTTAGGACTTCTTCCAGGCAGGTTTAATGTTAGTGGATGTACATTTTGGTCTTATCCTACCATATCCCGTAATGGGGTTTTTGTTTTCCGTACACACACAAGGCATGGCGAGGAAGCGTATCTGTTTCAAAAAGAAAGGTACGAAAAATTACATACAAATACGTGCAAATAAAATGAAACGTTGTAACCGTACAAGATTGGCCCACTGTGGTCTCTTGATACATTTCTTGTATATAGTTATATACAAATATAATATAAATATATATTTGAGCATTCTTATTATTGTACCATTGGAGCGTAAAAAGGAAAAAATTAGGTCAAAACTGTTCTACTCGTCAAAACTCTATTCAATCGGAAAGCGCAAGATGATGCAGGATGAAACCAATTTCATAAAGGACAGCAAAACCCAAGCGGTTAGAAAATATTTATAATTTCGAAATTACTTGTATGAACGTCGATCAAAATGTTTAAGGCATTCAATGAGAAGAAAGGATACAAAAACGTTGCAACTGTGTCAAATTGAAAACGGAAACAAAATGTTAATAAACAGTAGTGTAAAAGTATTCGAGAATTTTTTTGCAGAATTTTATTTTTCCAATGCAATGGATGTTATAAAATATCACATTAGTGCCTAGTATTTGTTTATATTCCTGATTTAGTTGCCTTGCACGTTGATTAACTTTTTAAACGTTATTGTAAGAAGGTTGTAAATCTATGTTATAACGATACACAAATTCATTAAACCTCCCAATCCTCCATCCCGCATAACATGTTGCCATAGAAACATCTTTCAAACTTGCGTTACCAGGCGTTACTCGCGAAGGAAACTTTCTTAAGATAAAAACTGACGCTTTCTTTAAGATGGAGCTTGAGCTTTAAGCTTTCTCAACTTCCAGTATCTCATTCGTTTCTTCGCTGGATCTTGGAGCCGCGGATTTGGTGATCTTCAAAGCACGCGTACGCTCCGATCCGTGTGAGTTCCGTCCCCAACGACGTACGGCCACCACAAAACAGAAGGAGAAATGGATCAGCGTTGAGCAGTTGAGGCGGAATAGAAAGTTTCGGCGCCGGGATCGTTTTATTCGTTGATGATCCGCCGTCCGGTGCGGTCGCACATTAGTTGGAAGATCGGAAAAGGAGAAACGTTGTTGTTTGGTGTGCACGCATTCGAAATAAGGCGAAAAAGTGACCGTGTGTTTCCGTGCGTGTTTTTGGGTGATTGGGCAGTGTGTGTGGAAGAGGCAGAGGGTAGGCCTTTTCTCTCCCTTCCGTTTTCCCCCTGAATCGCAGCTGCGATGCGGCACTGCTGAGGTCGTGGTCCGAGCAGTTTGGCCCGAAAACAAAAAGTGTTACAGGTGACGCAGGAAGCCGCAGGAGAAATTCCAGCTTCGGTGAAATTCCTTATGTGTTCCCTCGAAAGGGGGGAAGAGTTTTGTGCGATTGCCGATCGGAAGGTTCCGAAGCGAAATTCGAATGCAACAGTGAAACGGTATACTCATCCAGGAACGCGAAGGATCTGGGCTAAGGAAGAGGAGCTGTGTTTGTGTCATTCGCCAAATTTCCCGTCCAAGCGGTCCAACGGTGTGTTATCAGTGTTGGAGGATTCTATCTGATCCCCAGAAAACTAACCAAAATCGGTCCAGAACACGAATCGGTCGCATGGGAAGTTAGTGCTCCTTGGTCAGTGTAGAATACCATTACTAGAGGAATTTGAATACATATCCAGATCCAAAAGATCATCAGGATACGCCGAAACATTTACCTACAGCATCCAAGACGCACAGGTGAGTAAACTCTGCTCTACCGAGCCTTTCCTTGTCTCGTCTGTCATAACAACAAATGGACGGAGTCAACTTCCGCATGAACGTCATCCATTCGGAGGGCATTGGAGTCCAGAGAGATCGTGGATACGATCGCACGGATCGTTGAATGTAGGTTAAAACCGAAAACGCGAGACACCCTGACGGCATACACCGCGGTGGCCTTTACCCGACTTCGTTGTTCGGTTCGGTTCGCTGAGTCCCCGCCGTCCACACTCGGACACTTTCTCGGTCACCGCTTGTGACACACGACGGAGGGAGTGTCTTGGCGAAGTACACCGCGTATGTGTGATGAAGTTTCCCTCCTCCAGATGATGGTGGCAAGTGCGGCTAAGGTTCGCGAACCGGACGGTCGTCGCCCGATCGGCTACAGCTTTTTGCGACTCGATCTCCGCTGGATCCGCGCTGGTGACGCTGGCGGCACTTTCTCCTCATTCCAATCGGATGATTAATAATAAATATATGCACGGAGGTGGTCCAACCATTTGCGAGGCTCTTTCTCTGGAGTCTGGAGCTTCGGTTCGGTGACATTTGCAAACCACCGGACATCCGCAATGGGTCCTGAACTCATCTGGAACACCCCGGCGAAGTCGATGGGATATCTCCAATAAGAAGGAATCTATTGCATAAACCGGAGTAATCACTCAACGGGGAGTGGTTCCAGCTGAGTCATCCGATTGCGACCCCAAATTGTGCCAAATGTAAACCCAAGCCCGGGCATCTCTTCCAGCTGGCGACGTGGTTTGCTGCCCAAGCGTAAGCCGGACACGGATGTGTTGCAAATGGCGCGCACGGCTGCCTGTTCGTAACGGATATGCGTCACGGTCCGCGTGGACGCAGGGAGCGAACGCGTACACCTGCGAAAGGCACCTTGCCGCCACTACTCGCCAGACAGCAGGATAGGACCCCCGGGAGGGAGGGGAGAAGGCAAGCAGGCACGAGTGTGCGCACATGAAAATGTGGGTCAACTTCCCTATCGCGGACGCGCGCGTCTTTCGGAACGGGTTTGGGTTGGTGCGGTCTGCTATCGGCCGCGCTGTCCATTGGTCGCGTGTACATTCGGTGTTTCCGATCTTCCGACAAATTGTGCGTTATATTTCTCGCTCGTGAACGATTTTCCGATAATCAAGTCATAATTTTAATCTGTAACAAATGAGTAAAAAGGGCGTACTGATAGCCATGGCCGCCGTTAAGGGAAAGAGATGAGAAATCTCGGGCCAATCCATAGTAAATACGCACCAATGTTCATGAATGGAATCAGATATCGCGAATCGAGAAAAAGACTTTTGATATTAAGTGGATTGAATTGAAGAAAAGTCCCCTTTGTAGAAATATCTAGTCTGTTGATCTTGATGTTGCCTGCAAATGTTTGCAAAGGTAATACGAAACTATGCACTACGAAGTTTTCAGAAGAGGGTCTCGAACATTGTTGTTTGTATATTTTCCGCTACAATTTTTAAATGATATTGATTTACTCTGATAAACATTATTTCAGTCCATACGGTTTTTTGGTATCACTTTGGGTAGTTAAATTAATTTAATCTAATAGCAGTCTTGTCCTTTAATATGTTTAGCAAATTGGGGCCATTCGGAAGTTTGCTTTCTTTCCTTTGTGGACAACTTTTTAGAGATGCCAAAGTAGTGTTTTATTCGCTGAAATTTCTCTTGAAAGCAAAATCTTTAGCAGCAAAAACAAAACACAACCGCGTGTATTCGAATTCGAAAGTTTCCCGAACAGGAACTACAGCTCGCGGATATCCTCCTTATGGGAATTTACTTATCGGATTGTTTTAAGCTGCAACCGGGTGCGTCAGCCGAGGTTTGTCACCACAACACAAAACCGCATCAGGAACTTTCACCGGAAGAACAATAAAAGTACGTCGGAGCGAAACAAATGACATCATTTCAGCGTCCGTTTCGATGCGGCCGAGGTTTCCCTGGCGTTACGAGCGTTATGATCAATGGGCTGGTCGTTAATGTACATTAGGACTTCGCAGTAGGGACGATAATAACGTTTTACGATTACAATGGAAATAATAAGGAAGTGGGTTTTAATGGAGAATGGCATCTATTATTTCTAATACTCATTTTCACTTCCAACAATTTTCTCATTTGTGAGTCTTATTGAATCTTTGATTGATATATCGTTACGCTATCCGATGCTGCGTTTCGCGGGGACAAACAGTAGGATAAATTGTATTCAAAGGGTAATATAACCACAGAAAACAATTGTTACAAAACTTAAAAAAACAAAATCGACGCTCCACGGTGCGTCAATTGCGGTTCAATTCGCATTCCATAGACGTGTTGCGGGCGTTACGTGGGAAATAAATCGGCACCATTGACCCAAATTTCACCAAAGCTGGCTTAGACGAACCCAACATGAATCGGGGAAGAAGTTCAAGCGATCAATCGATCAGAGATCACCAGGTTGCTTCACGATCATTGTCATGATCGCATCCAACTCTCGAGGAGCGTCTTAAACTGGGCAAGAATGCAGGTTCAATGTTCAAGATGTCGATCGCTTCGTCAACACCCTCGTACGATCCTCTGAAGCTGCGCCTTAATCTTACAAAGGTGGAAAAATGCCGCGAAGCCACAACCAACTTCGACAATCAATTGTCACTTTCGCTTCCGGAACGGCGAACTTCGCGCTTCGCGTGGCTTTCTCGGGCTTGCGAAGAGAAAAAGAGACAGAGAGATGGAAATAGGAAGAGACGGAAAAAGAATTGAACAGTTTTGGACACGCGCCCCTTTCGAGATATGTCGCATTCGTTGGTTGATGGGCGATGAATAATCAATTTGTCCATTTCCATTCGCAAATCCGTTTCGAATTTCGAAACCCATAAACGACATTTCGAGTCTCCTCCGATCGGGGGAGGAAGTGAAGAAAAAATAGTCTCCACAAAATGGGAAATGACTGATCGGGCCAAACCACAAAAGTACCACTTTCACGGCAAACTGTCAAACTTTCGCCGGCCACCGTCACCTTCCACTTCGTTTCCTTTTCCTGCTACAGGCGCATTGTTATTGTTGTTGTTGTTGTTGTGGGCCACGCCACAAAACGAGCGTGACCGAGCATACCGAGCCATTCGAGGGTTGGCCGGAGTCGCTCACGGCTGATCCCGCGCTGGAAGGTCTCTGGCGTTCTGTTCATTCACGAAGGAGGAACATTTTCTCTCCGACCTTTGGCAAACGACCCACGCGAACCCATCGCGCTCTTCAAGCCCCAAGAAAGGCAAAACAAAAGATGCATTTTCCCCCGTTTCCTCGATCATCTTCAACTTGCAGCTTCCCAGCGCTTTTCTTCGCGCGCTCGTACCCGAACCCGAAAAACGGGCTTCCAGCGGACTAAGACATCCGGAAAAACGGTACGACTGAAGCCATTCCCTCACAGGAAGCGAGCGGTGGGTGAGAAGGGAAAACTTTCCATTATTTTAATCAGCAATCTCCATTGTCTCCGGTGCTGGTTGCTCATCACCGCTTTTCCCCCTTGCCCCATCCACTTCTTACGATTCTTGTGAAGCTCCCGAGACCGGCGCAGCAAAACCCTGGGAAACGGTTTCCCTTTCGGTTCGATGGAAGTGTACGCTTTTTTTTGTTTCGTTAGGTTGTCTCCCCACAACCCCCGCGGGTCACAACCAGAACGGAAGGTGAAGGTCGGTGCAGTCCTACTGAATTTCCCGCGAGAAGGGAGCTGAGCGAGACAGAATATGTTGACATGAACTTCATTTGAAAGGAATAACGATTCTTATCAATTTAAATCGCTAAGTTGTTTATATCGTTCATATTGATTTATTCGAACAATTTTTCTATATGCTTTACTTCTGACTGTAAGTACATTTTTCATCGTTTCCATTGCTTTATATTAGATTTTGTAAAACAAATTATCAATTACAAACAGTGTTTCAATTGGGTAGCAAGTATTTATATTGTAGTAAATATTGAATTGATTTTTTTTTACATTTTCTGCGTGATCCAGAGTTACTATTCTTATTTTTCTTATTCCGCATGATTACTCATGTTGATTCTACTGATTGGAGATGTCTTTTTCGCAATCATTTGAACATTTCATCTCTTCTTCTTGACTAGATTTGACTTGACGAGATGAAGAGAAGGCAGCGAAATGAGATGAGCGAAAGAAAAAATAAAGAATCACGAGTAAAGCACGAATTACCGTGATCAGAACGAAAACCAAAATATACATAAACCGTATGAGCCAATCAAGAGACCCCAAAAATGAAAACACGGATTGAAAATCATGAATAAATTATTTTGTGGTTGTTCGTTGACTTTCGATATTTTAGTGCAACGACTCAGGTTAGGACGAGCAGTAAACTCAATTCGATAAGCGAACTAGTTAAACCAGTTTTTCAAGTTTGACCGGCAAAGTTCTGCGTATTTCCCGATTTATACATCCAAAAATATGTGTGGCTCCAGATATGATGCTTGTGAGAGAGTTTTGTTCTTTGACATTTGAAACACATCAGTCTTGTTTCGCATCTCGAATCGTGCACATTTGCCTTTTAATATTGTGCTGTGTTATGGTTTAGACAATGCTGTTCTGTAATTGCATATTTTCGAACACTAGTGGTGCTTTGGCACAACTTACAGTTGCTGTCTTACTACTATACGTGCATCGGATTTGGCTTAAATGAGAACTATAAAATATCTGAAACGCTTCAAGAGGCAACGATGACCGTAGTGACTCATCTAACTTGTCTTTTGAAAGATCCGCTTACATATGTGTTTCTGTTGAATCACAACATGTTCTGTGCCGGTGGAGTGAACAATGTCAGTGCGTGTAACGGGGACAGTGGTGGAGGAATGTTTTTAAAAATCGATGACACTTGGTATTTAAGAGCTATAGTGTCGAGTATACCGAAAACCGAAGTTGGTGCTCAAACTGTTTGCGACAGTTCCAAATATACGGTGTTTACCGACGCTAGCAAATACCGCGAGTGGATTCTACGGCACACAAGCACTAGGAAGTGGTTGAAGGAGCCAAAACCGCACCAGGATCGTGTAGTTGTTGAAGCCACAGTTGAAGAATTGGACCTCAAGAACAGTCAGCACATCGAGGCAAAGTCCATACTAAACACGAGGACTTCAACGCCGACGCGTCGCAGGTTCACCGGCCTCTATCTGACCACGGAGGCGCCTGAGCCGACGAAACCGATCCTAAAGCGCCGCCCCCGGCTCTCTTTCTCACGTCGTATGACAACCACGACGGAGGATGACAAGCAACTAAAATAAAATTCCTGATACATGTATATGTTTTATGCAGTGATCATTAGATTTGCATACCGAACTTAAATGGTCATTTTTGCTTTGAGCAATTAAATCCTTATTTGAAAAAGTCAATAAGTTAAACAGGGGGAAAACAAAATTCCCAAGCAAATGTTTGTGAAATGAAAAAATCGGTCTCCAGTGAATCTTTCGGATTGAATGAAGTCTTAAAGAGAGGCCATTTTATAGCAAGAACTTGTTGAATTTCATGATCAATGTGTCAGCATATAAAAACGAATAATTTGTGAAGCGAATTTTGTAAAAAGTAGAAAATGGAAAGAAATATCACTGTCTCGATGTCACACTTTGCCAATCTGCACTGATTGCGCGCATAAATTGTTTGCCAACCGTTTGCCGTAATGAATAATCAATGAGAGCGAGCACGCGGCACTTATGAGCTTATGAATAGGCAAACCGATCAGCAGACCGCTAAGATGTGCCACTTTGGAGTTCGTCAACCCCTTTGCATCTTGACGACGATCGGCGATAGCTTCCGTTTTTTTGTTATTGCCATTTTTCCACCGGATGCCTGTGTGTTTGAATTAACGATTTCGTCTAACCGTCCAGAGAACGGCTATTAGAAAGTTTAGCAGGAATGTGAGTAAAATTGAGGAAAGAAAAAAGAGCCATCACTCACGAAGGTGTCTGTCGTCACATTACGCATACGCATAATGGAAGCATATTCGACAATCGACAGGCATGTGAGTCCCTCAAGCACAATCGGTTCGTAGTGGAAGTTGATCACAAATTTTATTCCAATATTAAAGGTTCCTTGCCTGGACCGTCAAGAGCCTTTGGAAAACACTAGCAAAAGCGGAAAGAAAGTGAGTCGTACACATTCCATGGCGTCACTCGAATAAAGAAGGTTTCGTTGTCTGCTGCGAGAGCTATGTCCGAATGTCACTCCAATGCGCCACCGGAATGGCGTTTGCTTTCAAGCCTTTCAAGATGCGCCAGTCGCATCAAAGAGATGCATAATCAACGTCTTCGTCCACGGCAGCATCCGTCGAGTGCGGAAAATGAAAGCCTCAGGTACGCAGCGCCGCGACGGATGGATTATTAATTGGCCACCTCTAATTGTCTGGCAGGAGAAGGAGATGGTGCGAAAAACAACTCTCACTATCGATCGCTATCATCGTCGGCTTTCCTCGGGTGACAAATTTGTCTCGACCCCGTCCCGTCCTGCGACCCTTGGCTGATTGATTAATGGCCCTGACTGATTTCGCCAACAATGGGCAAAACGATCCAACCGTTCCTCATCTCAAACAGAAGACACCGCAGCTCGATCGGCGGAAGTTCCCACGCCAACTCGAGGAAAGTGGCCATGGTACGAGATTTGGGTCGCCTCGTATTTTACGCTTCCGGAGCGTCGCAAAGAAAACCATCAATCATACCGTGGCTTGGGGGAGAGCGTGCGGCTTCGAAAAACGACCAAAAATTAGAAATGATACCAGCCAGTTTGGAATTTTCATCAATTTATTCCACCATTGATTGTTCGGTCGGTCGTCAAGCCAAGAAGGAAAACAAAAGCTAGTTTCCTCACCACTAATAAATTGGTATAAATACATTTTTTTTCTTTTCCACCCACCCGAGAGGTCACCACGAACGACTCGTTTCATATTTTAATTCTCGCAGATGATCACCACGATAGTCACGGTCAATAACAATCAGCCACCGACCAACCTACATATTACGGTGAGGTCGTAAACCAGGCTTACCCTCTGGCGTGAATCTCTTGTTTTCATCTCCACATCGAGGGCTCAAGGAAAACCCCCTTGGAAGTTATGGTTGTAAAATGTTGTTTGGCCAAAAATAAGTCATCACAGGGTTTTACGGTTTCCGCCGCGGAACAAACCACAAAAAGGCATTCATTTATTCCATAATGAACTGCGAAATGGCTCCGGCGGAGGGAAAAAGTGGAAAACCAACAGTCCCACATCATCTGCCAAACATGCGAAAGGAAAATCAGTCAAACACGGGCACTGGATGTACAGCTCTCTCACATTTCCACCAGTTGATCGTCGTCGTCATGATCGTTGACAGTTGCCTTTCGTCTGCCGCACCGTTTTTCCTTGTTTTGTTCCTTTAGAGACTAAATATAATATTTTTTGCACTTGCAATTCCATATTTTGCCGCACAGCTTATCGCATTGTTCAAGTGCAGCGAATTAAAGAAGACCTTTTTAATTGTAGCCCGTACTTGCAGGAAATGTACCGGTTTTAAATTTTCGCAAACACCACCATTTTCTGCACTTGACCGTCCGATGACCCCGTGTTTGCGAACGCTGGCGGTCGGCTAACGAGGAAGGTTAAGCTTTCTTTCCGCCTACCGGGGAAAGGAATAATCTTTACAATTATTTCTTGGGGCACGGGGAAAGCGAGGTGAATAACAAGCAAACAATCTCGCACCGGAGCCATGTTTCTCGCCGCCTCGAAATGGCCAATTATGTGTTCGGCGGAAGACAGGGCCCGTTGCCGTAGCGGAGACGTTTCCCACCGACATGACGATGCTGTCAAACGAGGCGGAAGATGGTTTTGCTTGACGAGAGAATGGCGCACGTTGACATTTTATGTTTTTTAATACCGTCCTGCCACAACCGGACCGATGGTAAGCCGCGATTGTACTTTGGCTAAAAGGTGATGATCTGGCTAATTTGACAACGAGAACGACACGGAGGTTTATGTGCAGCAGCCTTTTTGTCTCTTCGATCGCTCAATTTATTCGGTTGTGAAAAAAGCTTGCTGGTAATTTTGCTAACTATTTAAAATACAACGATTTCTGATTTGGACAGAGGGATCGACTTCACACGCAAAATGATCACGGGAATGTGCTTTCGTTTTCACGGCGGATATGTCAACCGAAAGCGGAAGCGGCACAGAATGGCGTCTGTTTCATCGTTTCCGTTTCCTACGTTTAAATGTTCCCTCGGGCGAAACCTTCAACACATCCTGGGTCCGAAATGTTGACTTCAAAACAGGCAGTTTTGGGGCTGAGTGTTTCTTTTTGCTTTCGAGTCGATTGTCACATTTCCATCCAAGTACCGAGGAGAAGGTCGTAATTTATCCGACCATACTCGCATTAACATTGACGTTCCGCTTTCCGCCCATCGAAGAGAAGCGGGAGCCATTCTTCCGGCTTTGAACGATTGTGTGCGACGATCGGTAGGCAACGTGCGAGGCAAATTAGGAGCTCATTATTTGATCAAAATATGATACCGTTTTTCCGCCCCGATCCGCTTTTACGACGAGATAAACTCTCACCTCCTTCCGGTCGCTGTGACGATCGGGAAGTTGTCGAATTAAGACCATTGATTTGAATTTAGATTTTGTTGGTTTGATTATAGTATTTTCTTTGTGATCAAAAATTAATTATACAACGTTGAAAGCAATAAAGTGGATTATATTCTTGATGTTTCACTTCATATATTTTTGTATTTTGTGTTTTATTCAAATTGCTATTTTATTGAACAAAATAACTCACCTTTTTATTAAATTAAGTATTTTTGTTTGACTTCATGCTGTAAATGAGCAAATTTGTTAAACAAAAAAAAATAAAAAAGAGGAGATAATTTTAACATTACTAATTTGTTAAACAGAACGACTCCGGGCTCTATCATGTTCGCCAGAAGGCAAAGGAACTAAACTGTTACGGTGCCCATCCCGACACTTTTTAATATGCAACCCAGCGGACCTTCGGACACCGTTTCAGTTTTCAGAACACCGTTTTGGCGTTTCTCACACATCGAAGCGGACGGAAGTTCACTCGTCCGTGGGCTCCACAGCGGGAGCCGCCGAGGAAAAACGGTACTTGACCGCTTGGTTTAATGTTTACAGTTTAGCTTTTTTTTTTACTTTCTTCGCTTAATTTTTTCGCCACTTTACGGCCAACAAACTCCGGCCCAAGTTCCACGCAACCGAGAGATCGCTTCCAGGGAAAAACCGATACGGTGAGACGATATGTGTGCATATGTGCACACAGGGTACGGGCGAAATGAGAACGTTTTCAGTGGGAAAAATGCTGTTTGCCATGTATATCGTGATGCAATTTGTAGCGAACAAACGGTGATTGTTGATAAGGGTTGGGTAGAAATGGCTCCGTTGAAGTTGCTCCGTTGGGACGCCGTTAGCATAAGGGAAGTTGATGAAATTACGGAAGATTTATGATGAGCTCGTGGAAAACGTTCCGTTTGGTAGGGTGTTGAAACTTGGTGGTTGGTAAACAGGTGTGGAAATACCACGGACGTGATGTATTATTTCAGTTTTGTTCCATTATTTTATCCAATCAATTTTAAGCTTGTAGTAGCAACTCCATTTTTCCATGTAAAGTTGACTTCTTATTTTTTTAAATCCGCATTAAACTTGTTTTTCCAAATTCTTTTACTCAACTGTTAGTTCTTCAGATGACCCCATTTGCCCCACTTAATTTTACCTTACTTCAATTCAACAGATACCTTTTTTACCTTTACATACCGTAAGGATTATGACCGATCGAAGGAATGATCCATCATTCGTGTTGCCTCAAGATTCGTCATAGACGTTAGCCTATTTATGATGATTTCACTGCCTACCCTCCCCAAAGGGCCATCTGTGCTATTTATGTTTTGGTTTTGTTCGTTGCCGCCATTTCCGCTTCATCCCTCCCGTTTTGCGGTGAGTGAAAAGCGAAACATCAAGCGTTTGATTTGCAGCCGCCTTCGGTTGTGAATCAAAACCTTCACCCAATTCCTCGCCAGTTTGCCGCCGGCCGGATGGATAATGACGACTGTCATAACAAATGCAGCCGATGAGCGGAGCGGAATGGTGAACTAGTTCAGTTGTGCGCCGGCGCATCCAATGCAACGGAACCGTTCCGATTCCTCGGGTGCAGCAGAAGAATCGGTTGGTACCGTTTTTTCCGCACTCGCTTGCTTGCCGACGGGTGCGATTTATTTATGTTCCATGCAGTGCGGATTGTTTTTGCTTTATGTTTTCTGTCCCGTCCAGGTGAACAAACATACGAGACGAATTCATCCCCATTTTGGACGGCACAGTCCGCTCACAGTGTGGAACGCGTGCGAACAACTTTTGGTTCCGGGTTCGTCGCTTGCCTTTTGCCATTTCGCTGCGCGGGTGAAGTCTTTCGTTTTCATTCACCGCTCGCTGTGGGCAACCTGTTCGCAACCGTCCGGATCTGGTACGGAAGGCCTTTCTAGGATGAGAAAAAATCACCACGAAGGAAAGAGAGACAGGAAAAAACCCACCTCTCAACCTCGAGGGACGGTTTGCGCGAAAAAACGTGTTCCACGAGCAGACGCGGGCATTCCTCGATAGAAAACGAAAATCGATATTTTTCCCCCGACCCCCGGGGGAGAAACGCAGGCGCGCACAAATGCGCATGCTGTCCATGTACGGGTGGTCGTACGGAGTGCATACAGGTGGCGAATGTGGTGCTCGTCCCGGAGTCACCACGGATTTCTGGTTGCGGAAGAAGAAAGTGCCAGCGAACCGGTAATGGCACGTTTACGATTCATCTCACCGAACAACCGTTCGGCTTGGGTTTCGCCCGCGCCATTCTACTTCACCCTAGTTTTGTCGTGCGGAACTGGTATGAATGAAAGTGGCGCTTTGTTCACGCCAGAAGGAACAAGTTGGGGCAAAATAAATCGTGTTGATTCACTTGTTAACCCATTAAAACAAATATGATTTTCGAAAATGGCAAACTAAGTACTTGTGTTTGTTAGGTAAACCTCACCGTATATTTTCGGAGCATTTTCTTAGACTCAAGACCCTTTTTCAGGAGACTTGAAACATACGCCGGAAGAGTTACAAATAACTTATGCTCGGGTAATCGTGATTGATGCGAGCAATTAGATAAATTTAAGGGTTTCAACGAGCACTTGCGGTTCGCTCGAGAGAATATTGTTAGTTCGGCCATTACTCAGCCAGATAGAGCCTTTTGCTCGTTAGCCGCAATAAAATGCATACTCATTACGGTACGGCTTCAAAATGCTCATCAGCGTACACGGACTAGAAAAGGTACCAGGCCATTTCACACTTATCAAGATGATGATCGCACATGAACGCTTGGGCATCCCAAAAATCACGGACATGTCATTGAACCCCCCGAGGCAGATGTGAAACCGAGCGATCGGATCGGAGAACGTATATCAAAAAGAGAAATACAACGAAACGGAAACGTACGCAAAGAGGGCTCCAGCAAGAGTCACATCTCGTACGGAGATGAAGGAAGAATGTGAGAAGCATAAGATAAGAAAAGAAATCTGAACGATAGTTTTCGAAATGTGCCTTACAAATGCGCGTAAGGAAATTGTTGCCACTCACGCACTCGACGCTCCCACTCACGCGAACCTTTTGGATAAAACGAAGCCCAACTTTCACCTCCACACGGAGGAGGTAAATGCAAAACCAAACCCAACCGATCCAATTGTTCGGTCCCGAAAGACGTGGCCAAGTGGAAAAAAAACCCTCGTGTGGATAAAAGTGAAAACGTTCTTCTTTACGAGGTCATCATTAAGAACTGCCGGGTTCTTGAAATCCGGTTTGATGTGGGGAAACTACCAATTAGTCTAATTCCTTGAAAAATGTGTGCGCTCTCTGGAGCGTATAAAAAGAAACAACTTTCACCCGTCGAGGGGCTGGACCATTTTGTGGCGTGTTCTGTTCCATCCGGAAACCGGTTGTTTTATTCTGGGCAATTTGGGGGAGATGGATTGAAAATCTGACTGCTCCCTTCAGGTCCTATTAAAAACCCCATCTTTGTTTCGTTCGCACACATGCAAACCAGGAGGAATTTTCTTGGAACTTTTCTCGCTTCCTTTGCTCCCCATGCATTCATCCGTAACGCGAGAAACGCTCGGTCGTGAACTGGTCATTTGATCGATGAAGGTGGAAAGCAGGTCCAAGGTGGAGCGTCGTGTGGCCAACGCTCACCTTGACCCATTTCGTGCTTTCTAGCCACGGCGGGAAAGCTCCCCCTTCGGAATCGAAAGTCGATGGCGCTCGGTGGTACCGACGATCCGGTTCCGCGTGGCAAACCTGATCCACACGTTGACAACCGATCATCTTCGGTGCCCCGACGACGATCATGATGATGATGAGGAGATGGTCAGTCAACTTTCGATTCTGCTCATCCATAAAGCGCGATCGTGAACTGAAACTGTCCCCCTACACTTGGTGACGTTGGTTGGTGCGATGGTCGGCGTGAGCTTTCGAGTACGGAAAGACAAGAAAATAAAATCATCTTCATCGGCCGGGCTCTTGACCCAGTTGATGTTGCAGTACAAGTGACCGAAGCGACATCGAGACGGTCAAAACAAACACACCGTCGGCAACCGGAAGGGAACGTGGAATGTGAAATGGGAGCTGGAGCATTTATAGGAAAGAAAAACAACAGAAGAAGAAAAAAAACAACCCGGGGTGATGCTGACGGTTAAGGTCGCGGTGCATTCGAAGACGATGAAGAAAGGGTTCGTTCATCAACGCGCTTTCCCAGCATAGAGACCCGACTTGTTCCATTATGCGTTAATATGCTTTAAATTGACATTTGGGACGCACACATGGACCCGCTGATGATGCTGAAAAGACCACTTAAACACTTTTGGATCGATTCCAGCGTTTCCGGTTATTAAGAATAAGGCCTTAGTCTGTCGAGGAATTCGGTTCACACCAGACGCTTGGAGAAATCAACTTAAAGAAGAAAATGGAAACTATTACAAGCTTCGGTTTGTGTATTTTGAATGGTTATAAAAAGTATCTAAAATTCTTCGTATAATAATAATAATAATAAAACAAGTATTTATTAAATATAAAGCTGTTATGCTTTTAATTTATTTTTGTTCTCTGAAGGTTTGTTATCACGGTTTTTTGTGCGTTCCATACTCTAGTAATAAATTTAATTTCGCAGGATTTGATTTTTCTTAATCAGGATATTAATCAAGCCTGATTGACATCAGAAAGCGTTAAAAACTGTAACCTTTTACATCAAATTGCAATCTTTGACACCTCCTTTAATGTACTGTATATTATTTCCATTTGGAAGAACTTTCGGTTAAATGACAAATGGTATCAATACTCTCCCAAAGGAGAAGGTGTCAATTCAATTAACACCTGCAAAGCACCACAACTGCTAGAAAGTGAATTCCAAAACGTTCTTGTAAATCGGCGAAGGTGGTCTTGCGTACTTTCACCCACCATCGGTTGCCATCTCCCGAGACTCAAATGAACACAAACCTCGAGATGATTTCTTCCTCCAACGAGAGCTTCCGCCAAACCGAAACGGATAAAAACGGGTCAATTTGGTGAGTGCGTGTGGCGTACGCGGCAAGGGTACGGGCAAATTTATGCACAAACAGACCTCGTGGCCGAAAGCGCCGAAACGTTTTTGAAGGAGAAATTGACAAAGCAATCGCTAAATAGAAAATATATCGATTTCATATTTACCGCTACGCGCGTCCGGGCTTTTTTCGGAGGCGTTAGTGGATGATGGGAGAGTTGGAAGTCGCGGTTTTGGAGGCGATTTCTATACACGAAATCAAAACTTCCACCGAAAAAGCGTTGCGCCTGCCCATTTCTCTTCATTGAGGACGGTGACATTCTTGAACAAAAAGAAAATTCCAACGTGAAACCACGCGAAGAAGGAGTCAAATGCGTACGAATTAGCATAAATGTAGGCACGCTTTTCAACCCCTTCCATCGTGCATAGAATGTCAACATAAACGAACGTGATTTCAGAGCCGAAGTGTTGGTGGATCCCATCGTCTAGGATGAGGTCAATCGATCGATTACGGAACGGGGTGTGCTTGAACCAACCCTTTGGAAAGGCAGAAACTCTGCAGCTGTGCATAACATAAATCCTCTAGAACAAATATGCAACCGTCTACCTCGATCCATCCCGTTACATAACGAGGGAAAGCGGCCACCTCGCCGGGGAATGGCTGGACGCGAATTCGGTCAACCGAAAGCCGATCAAACCGATCGATGGCCAGGTGGATCGGATTTGCCTCAACGCCGATTAATATTCCGGACGCATCGCCTTCGGCTGTCGATGGGAAGGAATTTCGGTTAGCAGGTCGACCGAGTGACACATCTAACGGAGATTTTGGTTTTCAGTTCCGCCGCAAGGGCTGTGCCCTTCGAGGGATTAGCCCTACGGAGGAATTCACTGTTTGAAGCGGTTTTGTGTCAAAAATTAAAACCAAATCAACTCCAAACCAGCTGTCATTCCAGTGTGGAAAGTTTGTTCCATTTCTAAAATTCTGTTTCCCTGCCTAAGACTCTAATAAAGCCATCGACTCTAAATCAAATTCGCACCAGCTTCAGAAACACTCTCATACTTCTAAACAAAGCGCTTTTCACTTTTCATTTCCTCCACGTTTTGGCCCAACCACCACCGGCAATTACGTGGTGCAGATCCAATTTGTCCGGACGCCCCGCGAAACAATGGGGTGGGCGAAGGTGGGCATCAGCGTTGGGAAACTGCGCGGTTTCGCATGCGTCAAACGGAAAATCTTCCAACCAACCGACAACGACGACGACGAGAACGCCCCGCGGAAGAGAAATCCAACAAACGGAGTCGCGGAGAGGCGGGTCACCATTTCTCTTTTCTCGCCTCCGCCGGCTTTTTCCGTGGAGTGCTTTTTCGGGGGGCCCGCGTGCGCTTGCTAACAGGAAAAGTGGCTTTGATTATTCTCCATTATGATGGAAAAACACCGATATTGATCGGGCAGCCAACGGCATTCCATTTGCCGGAAGTGTGCGTTGATGAGTTTGATTTCGCTTTCGATCTTGGGGCGTTTTTTCCACATGTGAAAATTACTCCATGGAAAAAACACTTCTATCGTTTCCATATGGGTTTTTTGGTGAGGCTTTTCCTTAATTTAACTACCATACTGGCTGGTAGAAAGTGAAAAGCCTCACGTAATGCGATAGAGACTGAGATGATTCAATGCTACGGTTGATTCGCTGATTAGATTTGATTTATGAGCAAATGAGAGTAGCTTATCGAAAAGGTGGTCGCATTAAACTTAAGAAAGTTCCCCATAAAGAAGGTACTACCGTTTTTATGGTACGTTTAATGGGTGAAAAGTTATCGAAAAAGATCTCATTGGAGATATGGTTTTGGAACTGATTGGTTAAATCTTGTCGGAGGAAGGTACTTGATCTTATGATTTTTTAAAGTCGATTTTCTTTAATCTTTTGACATGTTTAGGTATTAATTGCTACAAATTATTATTACTAAGAATTTATTCAAGCTTTAATTTAACCATAGATCGAGATCACAAAACAAGAGATTGAACTTTAAACATTATTTTTTAAACCACCTTTTCTTTTTTATATTTCTTTCCAGCCAGTGCCCTTAAAGGATGAGAAAACCAACCAAACTGCTCCCGCTGGGAGTGGCCCTGTGTGGTGCGGTCTTTCTGTTGCTGGCGACCGCCACCGTCTCGGCGGAGTTCGAATTCAACGACGACTTTGAAGATCTGATCGCGGAAGAGTCGAACGTGGACGAGGATCTGTTGCCGGGCTCGGTACTCCTGCCGTCCGACGTGTTCAACGATGGCAAACCGTTCTTCGTCGAGCGGGATCCTTCGACCGGTGCGATCGACTTTAACCACAAGAAAACGGGTAATCAGATCGATCTGCCCGACGCCAAGCTGTACGACTCGATCAAGGATAGCTACGTGAGCAACAAGAAGGACGTGATTGTGCACCAGTCGACGCCAAACTTTCACGACTTCCTTAACCTGCCGAAGATGTACTCGCCCGAGAACTTTGTTTCGATCTCGAGCTCGTACGCGAACCTGAAGTATCAGGGAATCAACAAGGGAAGTGCTAGTAATCATAAGGAGCATTCTGGGACGCACATTGTGGCGGCGACTTCGGCCACACCGGCACCGACTACAACTACGACCACTAGCACCACCGTGGCACCTCCAGCTACTTCGACAAAGTACTTCTACAATCGACCACAGTACACTTCAGGTAACTTTAATCGGGCGCCATATGGAAGCGGTTCGACGACGAACACAGGCAACTCTGGGTCGTACTTCAAGTTCCCGGCTACATCGGGACGTCCGATTACCACCTCGACCACCACCACCACCACCACGTCGACGACGACAGCCTCCCCGAGTACAACAACGGCGACGGAAGCGCCTAAAACAACTGCGAACCCTCAGAAACAGCTTATCACGCGCTATCCGTATAAGAGTACGATCAAGAACAAGTACCTCGAGACGTCGGAGCAGACGCGCAAGAAGTTCTTCCTCCCGTCTACATTAGCCCTTCCCGGACCTACGACTACAACGACAACAACGACCACTACCACCACCACGGAAAGACCCTCTCCGGCAACTCCGGTGCGAACTTCATCCACCTACTACTCCCCATCCGGACGTCCACACTGGCCATCCTCGGTAACGACCAGCTTCTACCAAACGACCACCAGCACTCGACCTCCATCAACACCGCCCGCCAATCCGGTTGTCTTCGTGGACGACTCGCAAGGAAACCAAGGTTCCAAGATTAAGTTCACGATGCCGGCACTCAAATACGAAGGATCACGGCCGGCACCGTTCCGACCGATGCCATCACAGGAGGGAGCAGGTGCGGCGAACTCTCAGCCGGACAGGTACGCCAACGCTGGCACTAAGATCGAGCTACCGAAGAACCCCGCCGTGATGTCGCTTTCGGATATCTTTAACACGCTCGAGCAGAAGAAGCGCCTCGAGGCGGAAAACAATCGTGTGGAACAAGAGGTCGAGCAACAGGAGGAAGAGGATCAAACGACACCGCCGTCGATCGTGTTGCTCGGTTCGGACGGATCTGATGGTCCGAAGATTGAGCAATCGATCGACCTGTCGGATCAGTACGTGCAGTATGAGGTTCATCCACAGCCGGCTCCAGTGCGTCCTCAACAATATGGACAGTATCCGTCGATGCAACAGTCGAACGGACATCGTCCGCAACCACCGGCCATGGATTCGATAGGCGCTGGTGGACAGTACGTGCAGTACGAAGTGCGTCAACCTCAGCTGAACGTGGTCAAGTATGGCGCAGTCCCAAGCATGAACAGTGTCGTGATCAGCCCTAACCAACATTCCGCCACGTTCGTCCTCGGTTCGCAGCAATCGGTTGGAACGGTCGTTGGATCGGGACACGCGGATGGAGGCCACTTTGTAGGATCAGTTTCACAGGATACAGCGTCGGCGGCGGCCCTCAGTGCTTCACGTCCCTCCTACCAGATGGGTCAAGTGCTGGATGAACCACACGATCAGACGAACGTCGGCACATCGGTTCAGGTGCAGGTGAAACCGCAAGATATCATAAAGACGAGTAGCGTGCGCTTCCCAAGCGAATCGGATGACAAGTACGACAACGCCCCGATCATCAGTGGTACGCACAAGAGTGAAGTTCTTCCACCAAACGGCCACTCGGCACCGGTGCGCCCCGACCAGATGGTAGTTTTTCCACCGAATCAAGACATTTCCAGCACACTCCATGAGGTTTCGAACCGAATCGTGTTCGATTCACCGTCTCCGCCGAGCGAAAAACTGAACCAGAACGAACTCTCGATCGCACCGAACCCGAACTACCCAGCGGATCTGCCGGAACAGCTGACACCACCTTCGGCACCTTCCGGTCCCGCTTCTGGACCTCAGCGTCCACGTCCTCCAGTGCAAACGCAAGGTCCTCCGTTCCGCTACAACGAGATCCACCGACGTCCACCGACGTACCCAAGCGATCGTCCACGTCCATCGCTAACCCTTCCCAACATCCTTCCTCAGTTCCGTCCGAACGCAAAGATCTCCCACGGACATCCACCATACATGAAGGAACCCGGCACGTACCGCGTACCTCCGTCGGGAATTCTCGTGAAAACGGGTCCTCCACTACGTAAACCCGGTTACCCACACGAGTATCACGGTGTCAACTCGCAACCACCGACTGGTGGTGGTCCGGTCCGACGTGCGCCACTCCCAACGCGTCTCATGGCACGCCCAAGCCGACCCCAGAATCTCCCACCAGCATCGGCCGAGCTCGAGAACCGTCGACACTATCGCCTTCCACCGCCACCACCGCAGATGATCAAGGATCGTGTGTTCAACATTCAACCACCGCGTCTTCAACCTCCACCTCCACCACCGGCTGGAGCGGTTTCACATCCGACAAACATTATCCCCACGGGACCGCCAGTGCGTCCTCCGCAAGTTGGAGGTAGCTCGGAAAAGCCAAACGAACCACTGGAAGACAACGAGTTCCATCGTAGTCCACCTCAGATCCTGAAGAGTATCCTGAAGGATGATCAACAGGGTCGTCCCAAGCTAGAACCGGTTGTTACCCTCCAGATGTTGCAGTCGAAGAAACAACAAGGATCGGTACATAACTTCCAGCAGCAACCGGAAACTGCGGTCAATGGCAATGGTGAAGGTGGTGCTGTTTCGGGAGTTCCACAAGCAGGCGGTGAACACCCGGTGTATGTTGTGTACCCAGTCAAGAGTACTCCGGTGAAGTTGGACGATCCTATCGTGGTAGGACAGCGTGGCGAACAATCACCGCAACCCCCACCGAAGGTGATCAGCCCTGGAACCGAGTACCAGAACACACCGTTCTCGATCGCGTCACACTTCGAGCAGGAACCGATCCTCACGGCCAAGCACAAGAAACCAAACCCACACGTGAAGCTAAACTTCCCCTATAACCTGGAAAAACCGGACCCACTTGCGCTGGCCCGACCGGAAAAGGGAAGCGCACACGTGAGACAACCGCAGCAGGATCTACTCGAATCGGATTCAGAGTACAACCTCGGGGAGGAACCATCGGTCGGTGGATCGGTCGGTCAGGACGATCAGGATTTGATTTCGAGCAAACTGCAACGTTTCCACACCGACAGCACTCCAATTGCGATCGCGTACACCCCGACCGAGTCCAGTGTTTCGGTGGTCGGTGCCGCGAATGGAAACAACATGCGTTACAACAAACCAGCCGGAGGATACGGTGCGGGTAACAACTATTACTACTCTCCGTATGGCGAGACGCAGACGGAAGTGTCTTATCTGAAGATCGACGATGTGGATGAGTTCGGTAATCCATCGCGACGCTACGAACAGAGCTTCCAGGCACCGTTCCAGGCAAGTATGAGCCTCGATCCGGTAAAGGTAACGAACCCGTACGAAGGGTGGGCCGTCGTGACCTCTTCCCCTCAGGCGCTTAAACTCAACCAGCAGCAACCCGGGCAGCAATCGCACAAAACGCTCGACAAACCCACCGGACAAAACTCTAAAAACTCCATCGATCGTTCCGACAACGAGGACACGACGTCCACGGGCGCCGGAGACGACACGGAAGACCGCGGTTCGGCGATGGTAGTAACACCTTCGTCGTCCAATTTCGATCCGGACAGGTTCCAACCGGAACTGCAGGGTGGTTTCCGACCGATCTACGGTGCGGACATCAAGCTGAGCGAACAGGGTAACCCCGACCCGCAGCGATCGAGCGTAGCGGACCTATTCGCCGACGTCGATACCGATGCGGATCGCGACGAGGATGCGACGGATCGTCCGGAACCGGTGACAAAATTGCAGCTCGTTAAACCGAAACCGAAACCGTCCGAGGTGAAAAAGGAGGAAGAAGCAGACCCCGGTATGGATCTCGATCTGGAAGCGTTCTTCGATCGACTTTCCGACTACGACGATGGAGGTCTCGATGATGTGACCATGAGTGACGAAACGACGAACGAGACGCTACCGAGCAGCGACGAAAAGGAGCAATACCGAGCGGTTGCCGAAGGACGAAGCAATAAGGGTTCGGTTCTGGCGGAAGCGGAGAGTGCGTCCAGCAGTAGTCCCCCGGAAGACTCCAGTACAGGGGCAACGGTGGTGGTTGAAGCGAAACCAACGTCCACCACGACACCAACGTGAGCATGGGAACCGCTTTGGCATAACCAACTGAGATAGAGTAGAAAGATAGTGACCGATTGAATGCTTTCAACTCCGTCATGGCACAAAATCGGGTGTAATGGATGGATGCGTTTGGGTGCGTGTGTGTGTGTTTGAATGAGTGAAGCGCGTGAAAAAGGATGTTCGAGGTTTCCGATGCCGCTGGAGAATGATAGATACATACATCCAAGTCCTTCCGGATCATGGGAAAGAACATATAATATACTAATAGACATCCATAACAGATGAGGAAAGCGTCTCCTTCCAGCCACAGGAGCAGGAAAAGTGGTAGTACGGGAGACCCGATCAAGAGGACACTTTCTACTGAAGCACCACCCCCGTCCCCCGACACCCGGCAGAACCGAATCTTGAGTATCTAATGTTAAGCAACACGGCCACCATATCTCGAGGTCGCCATCGCCAGACGGGGCCCATGCTGTTGGACGATGGTGCAAACGCTAGTCAACCAAACGGCTGCCACGACAAACTACGCAATAAGCAACTGCAGTAATGATTATCAAAACAATACTACACAAAAAACCAACTGTTTACAGAACGAAGGAACAGTGAGTTACAAGACAGGATAACAGGGCGACTCCTGCTCGGATGGTACAAGCTTAATATTGGATACTTGATACGATAGAATCTTGAACAGAAATAGAAAAAGGGAAAGCAAGGGATCCCGTCATTCAAATCTTCTTTTCAATCTTTAAATTAAACGCAATTGGACGTAAGGAGCACAAGAAACCGTGGAGCAAATTCTACTTTAAAAAAATAATCCTTATGAAACAAGCGTATAATTTTGAAGTGTCCACGTGTTGCCTTAGAAAAAAAAGAAATGTGACAAACAAATGGACCTGCATATCAGAAAATCGTTTGACAATGACTTAAATTAACTTATTTATTTATTTATTGAGCCGACATAAAGCCTCCTGCAGGGAAACGGTCTAGACGAGAAGATGAAGGAACGAAACATTAGATCAGAAGCAAGTCCCCGATTGCTTCTTTTTCCTCACCTCCTTCCACCGACGAAGCAAAGCGTTTTGGGACGAAGAGAAGCAGGGAGTACAAGCTTGGTGAACGAGCAAACGACTTCCATGCCGGAAGAAGGACGGTGAATTACCCCTTCACACTAGCCAGTAAGTTACGACGTGTAATTTTGTATGCTGTAAGAACTAAACGTGAGATAATAAAGTAAAATGTAAAACCGAAAACACCGGGCTTAAGAAAAGAACGGTATTTAAAATATATCACAAAGAGATGGAGGATTTCAAAATAACAGGTAAATAAATAAGGATGAAGTTTAAAGCACCAAAAGTAAAAGTAGTAAGTCTCTACCCGTAATGATTAATTGTATGTTTGTCATCGACGGAAACGCAAAGACTAGAAACAAACGGCAAGAACTATGAGATCGATTCAATTCATCGTACGTTGAACACCAACATAGTAATTATAGAGCATACCTGCATTTCTTGTGCATTTACAACGCTTTTACAGGATTATCATCACACGCTCACTAGCTTTAGGCTCGAATTTGGTTCATGGGATTCTCCGGAGATTTTTGCCAATTCTTGAAGATCATCTGCTTCAGCTGGGACAGCTTCAACGAAGGGTTTTCCTGTTTCAGGCGCACCAGTTCAGCTTCCTCATAGGCCTTGTAAGCTGCCTTCATGCGTTTCTCCGGATGTCGATCGACGGCCGAGTCGCCCACACTTAGTACGGCGATGGCCTGATCGATGGTTTGCGCTACCTCCGTATCCGCCATCACACGGTTCAGATTTTCCTCCAGCGGTATCGGCTTCGGCAGAGCGGGCTGCTTTGGCGGGTTGTTGATTGTCTCGATGGTTCGGTTTCGCTTTTCCACTTCCGCCTCGATCTGCGATCGTGTCACCTTTTGCGTCGAAACCTTCGCCGTCGTCTTGATCGAGTTCATTTCCTGCTCCAGTAGGGCCTTCGCTTCGGCCTTTTTGCGAACAGCTTCCGCTTTCCGCCGTTCTTCCTCCTCCTGGGAATCGGAAAACAGGACATTATAGTACTTCCAAAAGCCACGATGGCCAGCTGCATACCTTTTGTTTCTTTTTCTTCGCTAATTGTTTATCGTCGTCGGCCCACAGAGCGTCCTCAGCGGCTTTCGCTGCTTTCTCGGTGGCGCTTTTCTTCGCCTCCGCCTTACGTTCCCGCGCTTCGACGGCCTTCGAGTTTATTCCCATTTTTTTCGGCATCTTGACCGTGCTCCGGTTGGAAAATTTCCTTAAAAATGGTTATATTTTTACCAGAATATGAGCACAACAGCTGAGTTGGGAAAACAGAATATCAAAACAAACAACACCGGTGAACTGACATCGAGCTGTCAAAATTTGTTTGTACGAACCGGTTCCATCAATCGGTTAACCGATTAAACGAGCGGATAAACAGGTTTAAAAAGGCCGTTTATTCAAGACCGAATAACTTCCACATATTTTTTTAACAAACTTCTGCATGCAGTTCGTTGCAATTGCAGTTCATTAAGTTGATATTTAAGGTTGAAAATCACACACTCTCTTTCAACGTAACTATTTCTTTCCTTTCGATAGCACAGATCGTTAAAAAGACTCGTAGTTTCGGTTTACAGTAGACTAGATTAATGTTTTATTATTTCGATAACATATGACATTCAAAACCTTCGATCGTTCGTAATCAATTAGATTAAATAAATTAGATATCACTCGCTATCTCTGTTTCGTGCTATGGCCTAGCTTCTGCAGTTTCTTAAGACCACTCATAAAACTATTAAACAACATCGATGAATTTGTAAATATCTTCCTTAACTTTGTTCAATATGTTTTCGTAACAACTATTTAAATCTTATCCCCGTCGTTCCCATCTGCTTTTGATTGAATGTACGTGCAATCGGTATTGTAATTTGGTGGCATTTAAAACATCCTAGCACGATGGCGCAACGCGGGAGGCACGGAAAGCATACACTGCTGAAAAGTAACTTGCAAATGTTCGAATCATTAAACTGAAGCTATTTCATTCATTTAGGTTTTGTTTTCTTTTGAATGTGGAACAAGAGTAGAGTTGATCGTTTAAATGGCATCAATTAAAAGTAAATCTTGCCAGCAGTAGGACGACAGTGAAAATATTTGCCAATGATAGGTGTCCGAAGGTCGATATTGCAAAACTAGCGCAGTTGGATTCGCACACGTGGCTCGTCTTGTTCATCATCCAATAGAAGGCGTCCATCTTGTGCATCCTTTTCAGCTCACTACCGACAAGTTCCCGGATGCGTGCATTATACCCGTTGAGCCACTTTATCTGCAATTAAAAATGGAACGTTTTAAAACCAGTCCACGTGGTTCCTGCTATATACCAACCTCTGGCACACTAAGCATCGTACGATCGATAAGTTTCCTCTCGAAGGGCACCAGCGTGACGTCTTGGAAGGCAAGAAATTTGTAGCCAGTTGGATGGGTCTTTCCAGTGTCGACAACTTCGAGCACGTTTTCCAGTCGAATCCCGTATGCATTTGGTTTGTAGTATCCAGGTTCTAGCGAATGGGAAAGAGTAATCAATTAATGGAAAGTCCACCGATAGTAAGTTAGGAACGGTAATCCTACACACCGTTCGAGAAAAAGTATCCTTCTTTGAAAGTGTATCGTTGCTTCGCTGTGTAGGAAATGCTGATTGGTGCTAAGAGGAGAACGAAACCAAATTATTTTGCGATGATCATACATCTCTAAACATCGTTCAATTAAGGGCTTACATTCACGCACAGACGAATACGAGCCGATTCCGTGTCCCGTGCCGTGTGGATAATCGTTCATCGAGCCCCAAACGGGACCTCGAGCTAGGGCGTCAAGTTCAGCCGGTTTCAAATTGTCCGGGAACGTCAGCATCGAAAGCCGTATCATTCCGATCAGCACATTCGTGTACGCCTGGATCTGCTCCTTCGTTGGCTCGCCGAGGTGTAACGTGCGTGACACTTCCGTCGTACCATCCTCGTATTGGCCACCAGAATCAATAAGGAGCATGCTTTCGGTCAACTCCGCGTTGGTGCGATTTGTTGGCGTATAGTTGGGGAGCGCAGAGTTCTTCCCTGCAGCGACCGTCGTCGGGAAGGCGATACCTTCTGAGTTGTTCTGCTTTTTCCGTGCGTGATCGATCTCCCTGGCCAGCGAGAGCTCCGTGATGACGTCACCCGCGAGGAACTAGAATCGTGAGTAGAAGAATTAAGGTATCATTTCAAGAAGGAGTGGAAGCTCCTCAGAACTTACCCGTTCTTCCAGTCGACTAAGCACCTCGCACATGGCCACACCGTCCTTGATATGGGCCTGCCGCATACCTCGCTTCTCGACGTCGTTCTTTTGCGCACGCTGGAAGATGATCGGCGATGGCCGCTCGAGTATTATGTTGCTGGGTAGGACGGCATGGATTGCCTCCGACGCGCCAGTGTCAAACACAATAGGTCCAGGAACCAAGAATCGTTGCCAGTGTTGGGACAGGGTGCGTAAGTCACGCCATACGTCCTCGTACTCGCGCAACTTCACACAGTTCGCGTTGTGACAGGCGTGCGTCTTCAGGTGAGTACTGACGCTATGCGTTATCCGACTGGTGTTGGTGTACAGGAACAAATGTTCGTGCGTGACGAGAAGGTAAGCCTTAAATACTGGCACGTACGGGATGTCACTACCTCGGACATTCAGTAGGTAGGCGACCTCGGTCAGCGACGTTACGATCATGCCATCACACCGGTGTGCCGTTAGATCAGCACGCAGCTTGGCCACTTTGGTAGCCCAAGTTTCCCCAGCGAAGCGTACCGCATGGACCTTGGGAGCGTTCGAAGCCGGCCGCCTATAACCCCAAACTAGGTCCACCAGGTTACGGTTAATAGGGACGAGCCGGATGACGCCTGGCTTCAGGTCACTGTCGAGGTTCTTCCACTGATGATGCGGAATGAGCTGTGGGTCGCCGCCGACGCGCATATTTGGACTCAACTCGCTGAGCAAGAAATCGGTGATCGTTGGACGCTCACCCTTGCGGAACAACTTCCAGGCACAGTTTACCTCCAGATCTGCCTGCGCCAAAAAGTGATCGTCGGTCCAGAGGGCAGCGGTACGCTGTAACACGACCGCCTCCCCGATGGAACCGGTGAACCCGGTTAGGAACTGTACCCGCTGGTCCGCCTCCATCAGGAAGGGTGACTGGTGTTCGTCATACCCCGGGACCAGATAGGCATCCAGCTCCATGCTCTGCGTCGATGACCGGCGGCGCATCTCAGTACGTAGCGCTTGAAGGCGCTTCATCAGCACGTTGTCATGTCCTTCGTAGAGCTATAACAGCCACACAAAAAAGGTTAGCCCTCGGGTCACTGTCAGTGCCAGAACGATTGTCCCCGTGACTCACCTGTACACGACCAGAGGGTGGTGAACATTTCGCTCTTCGTACACCGGGAAACTCGTTCTGGGCTACCGTGAGCTCGATCGTTGCCAAAAAGACTGCCAACGCTGTTGGGGACGAAAGACGAAAGGTGTGTTAAACAAAGGATGAACTTTAACTCTGGTGATGATGAATCAGATCGTCGTCGATGCACTGACCACCGGGAAGGGTGTTTGCAGGAGGAGGTTCTGTTATGCAATGCACATTTTGTAACATTGCCGTAGACAACCCTCCCATCGAGACGCCATGTGGATGCAGCAGGGCGCATAGGACGCCAGTAAACAAACCGGTGTGACTTCCTTTCGATCACCCATCGTCAAAAAAACCCCCCATCGAATTACGTCGGCATTGACGGAAGCGCAAATGGGCCACCTAGTTATTTTCTTTTTCACAAACCCGTGCCTTTGTTTATTGGTTTTACATTACCGATGGATAAAAGCGAGGCCAGTCTCATTCTGCACCCGAAAGCAACGTGTCACGGGGTGATTCCTTCAGGGAAAAGGAAACCCCACGGAAGTGAAAATAACATGGCCTTTACATGGTGTGCACAATGACGGTCAGAACATCGAAGGGTGATCTTTACGGAAGACATAAAAAGAGCACGGAACACACAGATTCATGCATCAAATGGAGCACGGTTGGTTGGGGTTCGGGCTTTGGGGAGGTCATGGGAGTGTTGGGTGAAAAGCGCCATTGCGCTATTAGACCGAGGGAGAGTCTTTGGAAAAACACACACACCACTGCCTGGTGGTGCGGGAACGATGGTTTTGATTGAGCAGTATCGAATAACGACCCCGCTGTTCGTCAGCGCAGATATGGGAGTGTCATGCGGAAAACTTGTACTAAAAAAGAAAAATAAAGAAAAACCGCGACCACTAAGGCAAAAAGTTGCTCCCCCGGAGACGATGCAATAGGCGCGCGGGGATGATTTACGCAAGGAGCTCGCTTTCTAAGGGTCGGAAACGAGCCGCAGAAAGGCCGATGCTAAGGAACCGATGCCGATACCGATGGCGATGAGGAAGACGATGACGATGGGTTTGTTGGCGGATGGTTTATATTTCTTGTGGCTTTTGCGGTCCGCTTCGGCGGAACCGGTTGTCTTCCGCTAGGTTCAGGCCGAGCGAATTGGATTGTAAACTAATTTCGTTATTAACGACCTAATGATAGCTCACGAAACACGCGTTTAGAACATTCATCATGCTCCTCCGGTCAGGTTCGTGATGCCAGGCTCCCCTGAGGGCGGGGAAAAGGTGTTGAATGCATGTTTAGGGAAAAATGGTTGCACATGGTGCTTCGTATGCTGGCCACGCGCGTTCGTTCTGTTTATGGTGCGAATTAAAGAAATTATGCGCGTTCGAGCTCCTTAGGAGTTGGTGTTGGCACGTGATATGCATGAGAAAGGTGACGAGAGTGTGAAGAATAATTTATTCTGATCCACTAAATCACTAATAAATAGATCCCTTATGAGGAATAGGTGATTAGAAAATGTAACAAAAACGAAATTTTCCCATTTTAAATCAAAGCTGAAAGTTCTTCGATTGGTTACTTTCAATCGTCTTGATTGCAATGGACTTAAAGTATCTTCTTACGCTATTTCAAAACATAAAACACATTTCTGCCATAATAAAGGCAACAATAAAAATTGCAATTGCTTAAACTGAACCTAAAAACCTTCGTATAATCAAATTTTAACATTTAACAGACAAAAGTCATGTATCCGCTTATACCATCTTATTATTAAGAACACATTAATGATCATCGTTTGTATCATTCACTCTCGGATATAATGAAAGCGTTCTAACCTCTGTTTATTAGTTAAATTATTCATCAATGGTTGCATTCACAAAGTTTTAGAAATAAACGTAGAAATCTGTGTTAGTCACAGTTAAATTATTTTACAATCAACACTTTCAAGCCAGCACTTATCAACTGATTTTTTTTTATTTTCCTTGCTCGCCGTTGATCCTATCATCGAAACAATGACGCGATACAGTAATCGTTGCGTTCCGGATGGTAATTGCTTTAAGATGTAATTCATCACCAGGAATCCAACAAACGGCCCGAACCCCGCCGTTTGCTGAAAGAAATGCAATATTAATCAAGTTCCGTGCGCCCGAGGTCGCCGTTGATGCTTGATGCGTAATGCGAATGCCATCAACATGTCTGGAAACGTTTACCCCGAATGAAGCAACATCTCATTAATTGGAGCAAATCTTATCCACCCCACCGGGGTCTGTCCTTCACTTTGGGCGCGATTACATGGATCCACCAGAGTCGGGTGGACACCCCGCGGGCAAACGGTCATCGAATCTCGCCGGCCAGTTTTGGATCGATGGAGACCGCTCGGGTTCTTCATGTTTGACATTTAATTGAATTTCTGTCCTTAACGCGCGATGTGCGTTGGCGTGAGTGAGTTCGCCAAGGGGATCGGTACCCTTAAACTATCAGAAAGCGCGTCGTTTCATCTTTAACGTCCGCCGGAATCGCGCCACCATCGTGGCCCCCCGCAACCCTCGGTCAACCCCCAGTTTGAACTGGCGTGGCGCCAGCAGTTCTGGTCGTATAAAGCAAGAGAAAAACGCGCGAATAGAAGTGTCCAAAACGCGAGCATGGTGGGAGCTGTTTGCTCGTGTGGTAGGATAAATGGGAAGATGCTCTCCTGCTTGATAGGGAAGAGAAAAGGGGCATGGAAGGAAGAGGAAAATCTTGCAAATACGATGAAAAACGGATTCAGTTTCGGGGATTCATCTTGGTCCCGTTCGACTTTCCATTTGGCTTGCTTTCTTTTATTTCTTTCCATCGTTCTATCTGTCTGGTTCCTCTTTTCCTTGCCGATGATTCTTACTCTCACTTGCATGGTTTTTCGGCATAATATTTTGTGTGTTGTCCTACACTCGCCAATGAAGACGGCGCTCGTCGGTATCACGGAGTAACCAGAACTTTGCGCTTGTGTTGCGTGTGGATCTGTTTTTCGTTGCGAACATCGGAGCAACAGCAGGAGGGAAGTCTCCGGAAGTAGTAAGACATGGTGCCGTTAAATTTATTGATCCAAGCACCACTAAAGCGGGTTTCCCTCCGTTCGGTTCGGTTGGTTTCAGTTGACTGGGACGTTCTGACGTTCCGGGGGTTTGTTCTGCATCAACTAAAGTGTGCCTTCCCAAGGTCCAGAACGAATGCTGTTTTATCTCCCCAGCCCAGCAAACCGCTCAAGGATGATCACCGGACACAATCAATCGCTGCTGCTCGACTTGATGAGTGCTAAATCGAGCTGGAGGCGTCCATGTTTTGTGTGGGAAACACAACAAAGTTCTTTTCTACCCTCATCGAACGTGCTACACTTCCGTTTTAGATCTAACCAACCCTAACACCGCAAAATGTTCTGCTCCAGTAGTAACGAGCTACAAAAAGGCACACAATCGTTAAGGCGATCAACATTCAAACCAAGTGGGAGATACGATGTTTATTTGTTGGGAGATACCCTGATCGGCCCGTTTTTGGCTACATGCGTGGTCTGCAAATAGCTTGTGGGGGATGTTCGATCCTCCAATGACTCCCTTGATCTGCGGGTGTTGGCCAAGGTTTAGAAGTATCGGTTAGACCCTTCCCCTTGATCAGCCGCTGAGGAGGTTAACGTGCGCCGACCGTTGGTTTCAAGTTCAAGATCCCCCGCGATCGCCAAGTAACGCCACCGCGGTGTTTACTGATGGAACAAGCCGAGTGTACTCGAACGGGTTGTTTGTAGTCGCGCAAAGTATGCGATTTACGACGGCGTTCGCTTTGGAGTGAAAAAGAGTCTTTGTAACCGGGCGAAATCGCACTAATGACACTCGGGCGAAATTCCTGACACAATGACATGACAGGAGTTTCGCCCGAGATAAGGATGGCCGGAAATGATCCTTTTCGGTGCGAACGAGCTTGACGAGTGGACGTGTGCTGCGAGATTCCCCGGAGTGTGGTAACGGCAAAGTTTTTTAGTGCGGCGGCGCCGCGAACACTTAACAAAATAAAGTGAACTGAATACGAGTACGAATTACTACCACGCGACAGTTCTCTCCTAAAATCCGAACAATCTAAAAAACTGATCCAGTGAAATGCAGGGAAAAAGTGAGAATTGCACCGGGTGTCGCAAAGCAACGGACGAAACGTCGTTCGTACAATGTGATGCGTGTGATGATTGGTGGCATCTTTCGTGTGCAGGTGTGGGAGAGTCAGTTTCGGAGCGTGCATGGATTTGCACCACGTGCAGCGCGGTGAATTCACTGGCGGGAGACGCCAAAGACCCCGGTCGCAGCAGCACCCCGAACCCCCCACCTGGGAATATTTCCGAAGCTCTAGGGGCAAGTGAAGTGTCCAGGAAGCTCGCGTTACTGCACCAACGCAGGGACGCGGAGCGTAAAAGGCTGGCGCTTGAGCTGGAGATAAAATTCCTTAAAGAAGAAGAAAAGCTGCTTGATGAAGCCGTTAGGACCATGGACGGGTCACCGGAGGTCGAGCGAGCAGAAACCGGGGCTACAGTGCACGCGGTTCGCATGGATTCCAGCGAGCCGGAGAAGCAAGTGCGAAAGCCATGCGGTATTCCTGCTGCCTCCGCTTCGTCCGACATCGAACAAAAGGATGCTGGGTCATCCCAGGCAAGCGATATAGCACAAAGGGCTACCGGCGGAGAGCGTCGGCATTGTGGTGCTATCGCAGTGGAATTGCCTTCGTTTTCGGGTGACCCAGCGGAATGGCCTCTGTTCTTCTCACATTACCGTCACACCACCGAAATGCTAGGGCTGACGAATTGGGAAAATATGCTGCGCCTGCAAAAGTGCCTCAAAGGGCCGGCGTTGGAAGCAGTGCGCAGTAGGCTTATTCTTCCCGATGTGGTGCCCGACGTTATCGAAACCTTACGTTTGCGCTTTGGGCGAGCCGATCAGCTGATAGAAGTGCTATCGGAGCGGATAAGGAGGATGCCCGCGCCAAAAACGGAGAAGCTTGAAAGCCTGATTGAGTTTGGTATGGCGGTACAAGCGCTCGCTGACCATATCGTTGCGGCTAATGAGAGGGCTCACTTAAACAATCCGACGCTTATAAAGGAACTGGTTGGAAAGCTGCCGAAGGACCAGGCGTTGCAGTGGGCGCGGTACATTCGAACGAAAAAATGGTGGATCTCGCTACGTTCGGGACGTACATGAGCGAGCTAGTGAAGGATGCGACGAGTTTGGTTTCCGTCGTGTCAGAGTCACTCTGGAAGGCGGACAAAGTTCGAACAACGCGAGGACACGTGAACGCTTACTCGTTGCGCAGTCCTAGTGAGCAACCTGGCGAGCCGAGTGGCACGGCGTGCGAAGTTTGCTCGAAGGAGGGTCATGCACCGAGTGACTGTGACCAGTTCAACCGCCTGACTGTAAACGAGCGTTGGCAGAAAGCACGTGCTTTGTTGCTATGCTTTCAGTGCCTACGGAAACATAGACGGCGAAACTGCAGGACTAGCCCGCGCTGTGGTATCGACGGTTGCACGTTTCGACATCACCATTTGCTCCACGCGGCCCAACAGCCCAGACCTTCGACATCGGCGGCGAGTTACCATCACAGCGACGGCACCGGAAGGCTATTCCGTATTGTCCCGGTTACTCTTCAGGGACCTAAGGCGAGCATCAACACGTTCGCCTTTCTGGATGAGGGATCTTCGCTGACTCTGATGGACCACGACCTTGCCGAACAACTGGGAGCCTCCGGAAAGAATGAACCACTCTGCATTTCCTGGACTGGGGATGGAAAGAGGACGGAAAGCCGATCGATGCGGGTGGAACCCAATATCGGACCAGTCGGCTCATCACGGACCTATGGAGTGAGAGACATTCGCACAGTGACGCACCTTAACCTACCTTCTCAGTCATTTCAGGCGGAGAAAGAAGCCGAGAAGTCCCCTCACCTCAGGCGCCTGCCATTGGACAGTTACTCGCATGCCCAACCGCGTATTCTGATAGGGTTGGACAACTTGAAGCTGGCGGTGCCCTTAAAGAATGCGAGAAGGTCCTGGCGAAGGACCGACCGCGGTGAAAACAAGGCTTGGTTGGTGTGTGTACGGAGGAGGTTCGCCGTCGCCGACTCACCACTCCTTCCACATTTGTGAGTGCGCGGCCACCGACCGTGAGCTTGTAGAGACCATCCAAGGCTTTTATGGTATGGAGCAAGCTGGTGTTGGTAAACCCTGCTTGAGAAGCCCCGAGGATCAGCGCGCTTTGGACCTATTGGAAACAACGACGGAACGCATCGGCGATAGGTTCCAGACTGGACTCTTGTGGAGAAAGGACGATGTACGACTTCCCGACAGCTTCGAGATGGCTCTTCGTCGACTGGAGTGTCTCGAACGCAGGATGAATAAGGACAGGAGCCTTAAGGAGAAGGTCCATCAGCAACTACTTGAGTTCGAGGAAAAAGGTTACGTCCACAAAGCCACCAAGGAAGAACTTGAGTTAGCGGTCCCGGGAAGATCTTGGTATCTGCCATTAGGGGTGGTGACCAACCCGAAGAAACCGGAGAAAGTGCGCGTGATCTGGGATGCAGCAGCGAAGGTGGATGGCATCTCACTCAACCACATGCTACTCAAGGGACCCGACCAGCTAGTCTCCTTGATAGGCGTCCTGTTCCGGTTCCGCTTATTCGAGTTTGCAGTTTGTGCGGACGTGAGAGAGATGTTCCTGCAAATTCGCATGCGGCCTGAAGATCGTCAGGCGCAGAGATTCCTTTGGCGAACGGATCCGCGGAAGACGCCGGAGGTTTACATTGTCGACGTTGTGACCTTTGGATCGACCTGTTCTCCTGCATCGGCTCAATTCGTTAAAAACAGGAACGCTACAGAGCACTTAGAGCAACATCCTCGTGCAGTGGCGGGGATCCTAGAAAGTACGTATGTGGATGACTACCTCGATAGCTTCGGGACCAAAGACGAAGCGCTGCGAGTAGCACGAGAGGTGAGCGAAGTCTTCCGCGATGGCGGGTTCGAGCTACATCATTGGATCTCCAACAGCACCGACGTCATTGCATCCTTCGAAACTGCCACGGACCGTCCTTATATTCACCTCCTGGAGTCTGAAAAAACCGAAAGAGTACTCGGAATGATCTGGAACCCGGCGAACGATGAGCTAACCTTCAATACGAACGCCAACCCGGACGTAAGAAGGCTCTATGAGGGCGAGGACACCCCCACAAAGCGTCAGGTAGTGCGATGTGTGATGTCCTTATTCGATCCATTAGGCTTGCTCTCAACTTTTATCATCCATGGCAAAATCTTGATTCAGGATATTTGGCGAGTCAAGACCGGGTGGGATGAGGATATAGGTGAGTTGCAACTGGTGGATTGGAGAAAATGGGTTCGGATGTTCCCATTCATCGCCGAACTGCACATACCTCGCTGCTACTTTCCAAGAGCCAACTCGGAGACCTATGACAACTGTGAGCTACATGTGTTCGTCGATGCCAGCCCGTACGCGTACGCCTGCGCGGTGTACTTGAGAATCGTTGATGCCGACGGAAACCCCCAATGTGTGCTGGTTGCTGGAAAAGCCAAAGTGACGCCGCTTAAGCCCGTCACCATACCCAAGTTGGAGCTACAAGCCTGTATCCTGGGAGTGCGGTTGATGAAATTTGTGCTCGATCATCATCCAATACCCATCCAACGGCAAACTCTGTGGACCGATAGTACGGTGGCGCTGGCGTGGATTCGTGCGGACCCACGTAACTACCGTCCTTATGTCGCACATCGAGTTGTTGAGATACTGGAACACTCCTCTTGCGACGACTGGCGATGGGTTCCTTCGCTCATGAATCCTGCGGATGAAGCTACTAAGTGGGGGAGAGGACCGTTCTTCAACGACGATAGCATGTGGTTCCACGCACACCCCTTCGTACTCCTGCCTAGGACAGAGTGGCCAAAGTCTCCCGCGATCGCGGAAAACCCGGCAGATCAGATCCGTGCGACTGTGTTAGTTCACGCTGAATGGACGCCGATCATGGACTTCACCCATTTTTCCCGTTGGGAGTATGTGATTCGTTCAATGGCATACGTGAAACGGTTTCTACATAATGCTAGGCCAGGGCGACTGAGGCATGATGGAGCCTTCAGCCAAGACGAACTGAAAGAAGCGGAAATAGAAGTGCTAAAGCTTGTGCAGAAGGAGGCCTTTCCGGAAGAGGTCGCTACGCTGCAAACCGAGACACCCGTCATCGAAAAGACAAGCCACATTATGATGTATACCCCTATGATGGATGACCATGGCTTACTGCGCCAGAATAGTCGGCTGTCCGCGGCAGATCATCTGGAGTATAATGTGCGCTTTCCAGTTATCCTCCCAAAACGACATCACTGCACCAAATTACTAGTGGAGAAACTACACCGCCGGTACCGACATGCACACGCGGAGACGGTTGTTAATGAAATTCGGCAGGAATACGTCATCGCAGGGCTACGATCGTTGGTGAAGCAGATAAGTCGAGACTGTGTTTTCTGCAAGATTCGTAGGACAGACCCAGCGATACCCCGAATGGCGCCCTTGCCGAGAGCACGTCTTGCCGTATTCGAGGCTCCCTTCAGTCGGATTGGCGTGGATTATTTTGGACCCTTCTTGCTGAAACAAGGCCGTTCGAATGTCAAGAGATGGGTGGCACTCTTCACCTGCCTCACGACTCGAGCCGTCCACCTGGAAGTGGCCTACGACATGTCCACTCATTCGTTTATTATGTGTCTGCGCCGCTTCATATGTCGACGAGGATCGCCAGCGGAAATCTACAGCGATAACGGGACCAATTTCCATGGGGCCGAGCGACTACTACGGGCCCAAATCGCTCAGGGGCTGAGTGAAACGTTCACCGACGTAGCGACCAAGTGGACCTTCATACCTCCTGGAGCACCACATATGGGCGGAGCTTGGGAACGTCTAGTCCGCTCCGTGAAAGCAGCGATAGGCGATGGGTACACGGAAGGGAAACTGAACTATGACGAATTTGAGACCATGCTAACGGAAGCCGAGTCCATTGTTAACTCTCATCCGCTAACTTATCTCCCTTTAGATGCAGCCGAATCGGAGGCTCTGACTCCGAACCACTTTTTATTGGGCAACTCAGGCGGACGAAGGACACTTGCGGTGACCCCAGCCACTTCCTCCAAGACGCCGAAGGAGTTATACATTAGTATTCGGCGCCACTTGGATAGAATGTGGCAGCGCTGGCTCAAGGAATATCTGCCAGAACTTCGGAAGCAGACGAAGTGGTTCGCTGAGACAAGACCGCTGCGGGAAGGTGACGTCGTGATAATAGCAGATGAGAATAAGCGGAAGAACTGGACTAGAGGCCGGGTGCAAGAGACCCTTCCTGCATCCGATGGGCGAGTGCGACAGGTGTTAGTAAAGACAGCAAGCGGAATCATGCGTCGACCTGTGTCCCGACTTGTCGTACTGGACGTAGCCAGATAAAGTGCGCCTCGCTGCTCTTGCCGCACCCGGGGGAGAATGTAACCGGGCGAAAATCGCACTAATGACACTCGGGCGAAATTCCTGACACAATGACATGACAGGAGTTTCGCCCGAGATAAGGATGGACCGGAAATGATCCTTTTCGGTGCGAACGAGCTTGACGAGTGGACGTGTGCTGCGAGATTCCCCGGAGTGTGGTAACGGCAAAGTTTTTTAGTGCGGCGGCGCCGCGAACACTTAACAAATAAGTGAACTGAATACGAGTACGAATTACTA